>RXPK01000091.1:84716-194182 GCA_004143645.1 Protaetia brevitarsis | reverse complement strand
GCCCATCACTGTAACAACTGCTGGTCTCGGTTTTAAATCTGATTCTTTAGCGGGTGGCCTTCGAAATACATCTCTATCTTCCACTTCCTTATTATCGGATGGTTTCCCAATAACACGCATTCTTTTACCACCTCTTTTGATCGCATCTCGTAATTCTTTAATGTCCGCTATTACAGCATTATTTCCTCTAACTTTATTTAAAAATATATCCTGTACATATTCAATATCCTTTCCTAATATTTGCGCCAGTTCGCCAACTGTTATGTTTCTCCATACATCAATTATTTCTCCTTTCGATTTTGATGGATATTCCATTAAAAATGGTTTTTTCTATAACAAAATTGAAACAATTGAGAAAATACATATGATAATAATAATAGAATTTTCTGGGTGTTTGTGAAGAGCCTATCTAATGAAATGTAAAATACAATGTATAAACAACTCAAAAACTAATGACACGGGTAGGCAAACCAAAAATTCTAACATATCTACTTCGACACCCAGGTGTGTAAAAAAATGTTAAGCGGATTAGTGAGACACAAGTGTAGTTCGCAAAGTCGGATGTTTACTAATGTGACTAGATAATGAATACTTTCGTATTTCGGACGATAGCCTACGACTTCGGTCATTATAATAAAAATTGTCAAAAACACTTTCGTCTAAAATTGTACAATTAAAATCAGTAATAGTGCGTATCTAAACCCTGGCACGTAGAAACAAGCACTAATTGTTGTCATGTGCATGTGTTATTCGTTATTTTTATTGTGAAATTGTCCAGTCAAAAATTCGTTGAATTTATACAGAATATTTAATACACTACTCATAAAATAGTAAATGGAACATCAAAAATATTTCATATAAAGATTTATGGAAGGAATAACCTGCTATAAATAAAAAAAGTGCCATTTAAACAAAAAAAACTTTTTACTTGAATTAAAGGTCACTATATACCATTTGTACTTTTGAAAAAAGTTTTTAAAAGTTAAACAAAAGGTTATTAAGTTTTTAAAGTTGATCCACTCTTACATTAGAGTAACTGTGTCTTTTCATTACTTAAAATATGGATATAACTTAATTCATGCCTTAGCATCTTCTAACAGATTTCATCAATTACATAGTACATTATGTTTTATTATTACCTCCGTGTTTGTGAAGCTACTTATAGACCAACAAAAACTTCACTCCGAGAGCAGATGTTGTGACTGGCACCTCGCACTTGGTGTATTATAGATAAGCCACTATAGTCTATCAACAAGCATATTTATAACAACTTAAAGACAACATTACTATTGAAGCTAAGGTATAAAGATATTCAAAAACGAAATATATGCTTAAAATAATAAAGTTTGCTTACTTTTAGAAAACTCTACAGTAAAAAATATTTGTGCCTTGTATGAGTCATATGAATTGTACAGAACTTTCAAAAATCATTTTTTTAATGCAAAGTAAAACTGAAACCAAGGATCTATTCTTCTGAAAACACCTGTATATTAATTCTGCTACACTTCATTTAATACATTTAATTAGAATAAAATGTCCGTTTGTAATCACTTGTAAAAATAAATAATCATGAGGCATTATAAAACTTAAAGTATGTACTAGTTAACGAGCCTGACTAAATGATTGCTACTTCTAACTATATTGTTAATTCAAGTCAGACAGTATTTCAAATCCCTGTCTTGTGTGATGAGTGTTTAAGATAGCCTAGTAAATTCTAACAGCTTCACATGCAGACCCAATGTTCTACCAGCATTTTTTTTATATTCAAACATTTTGCAGTAAACAAAAACACATAAATCATAGGTAGCTGTTGGTAAAACCGCATTTTCTGGATCCATAAAGATATTCTAATATACACTTAGATGTCAAACAATATCTCATGCTAAAGCAAACATTTGAAACGATAGAAAGAACCTACCCGTTCTTCAGCTGTTTTCCTCCGTTTGTGATAAATATTGGTAGTATGCATATTTACAGGCAAAATCTGCTGCTGAGTCATAGGAATTAATTTTTCCAGTGCTAAACGGTGGCAACCTGAAAATCTTTAAGTATTATTACATCAATATCACATGTACAAATTGTAAAGCAGTACTTCTTTTTAGTAATAAATTTTATTAATTGCGAGAATTTTATCGATTGTGATAAAATTTTTGTACATTGCGTATAAATTGCCATTACGATACAACACTTATAATTCTTCTATAAATCTTTTAGCTGCTTATCATAATTCGTAACTAAAATCAGACGAGGTTATGTCTTATGTCATATGCGTCATATCTGTTGTGGTTGTATCTGTCATATTAATCATATATCTGATTGGTGGATTCAAGAGGTTTGTTCGTTAGTGCTACATTTTCTACACTGGCTCTTCGTTAGAACAGGATAGAAGATTCCCTGTTTAAGTATCTGAGAAAGATAAAATATGCACCAGTTAATTAGTGTAACCCCAAGGAACAAACCTAAGGTTTTTTTTATTTACGCCGCTTCATTCCTCCATTCCCCTTACTTTACTTCTTAAACTTCTTATTGGTCAAATCAGAAGACCTAGTGGCAAGTGGTAATTTGAGTTATCATTGAATGTTAAATTTTATTGTTATATAGAAATAGTGACAGACATTCCGAAGATATGTCTGATAATAATGAAAAATTACAACAGTTTCTTACTGTAACAGGAATAGATGAAGAAAGGGCAAGGTTTTATATGGAATCATCAGCATGGGACTTAGAGGTTAGCTTATATTGTCAAGTCACGTAAATATTCATTTCAAGTAAAATAAATATCGTTAATATTAATCAGGTAGCTCTAACAAGCTTTTATGATGCTGATTCTGAGCAACCTGAAGTGGTGCATGTTGAAACTCCACGCACTGAACCAGAAGACAATGTTGCAGTAACTAATCCACCAGTTAAGGTTAAACCAAAGCCTAGACCAAAAGCAAATTCTCGATTTGCGACATTAAATACCCTTGAAACTAGTTCAAGTGATGAGGAAGAAGGACAAGCATTTTATGCGGGAGGTTCAGAAAATAGTGGTCAACAAGTATTGGGACCTTCCAAAAAGAAGAAAGATATTGTATCTGAAATGTTTAAGTCAGTGCAGGAGTAAGATAATACTGAATTCTCTTTTATAAGAGAAATACTTAAATATTATTTTAGACATGGAGTGGAGATATTGGATACAGCCAGTTCTTCAAGTACAAGTGCATTTAGAGGCACAGGTTATAAGCTTGGACAAACTGGCAGTGATTCTGAAACTATTCCTGGACGAGCTGAACCTACTCTGCCAGCAGAGGTGACAATGAAGCTGTGGAGAGATGGGTTTAGCGTAAATGATGGCCCACTAAGGGCCTACAATGATCCATCTAACAGAGAATTTTTGGATAGTATTAGAAGGGGTGAAATTCCAACTGAACTCAGGCAGGATATTAATGAGGTTTGTATTTCTATATGATTTTTAATTGCTGTAGCTGCTCTATATTAGCTTCCTGGCAAATTTGTCAAATCATTAATGTAAATGTATTATAATTTGGAATTGATATATAATTTTATTTGCTTGTATACAAAAAAGTATATATATATAAATACAAAAATTCCTAAAATTGAAAATTTTATTGTTAATATGAAATTTTAAAATATTCAGGTTCACTTAAGTATGGAAGACCACAGAATGGAAGAATTAAACAGGACAGTTTTGCCAGGCACCCAAAGCCATTTCTGGTCAAGGACATACTTTGGGAAGTCCTACACCTGCAACAGTGGGCGCACCCCTAGAAGAAGATAAAAATGTTAATGAAGCCCATGCTCGTCAAATGATTAACATTGATTCAAATTCACCAACTACAAGGTAGAATATTACGAAGTTACATTCTCTTCAATATGTGTTATTTAATTTTTAGCTTGCAAATTAGACTTGCTGACGGTTCAAGATTAATTGGTCAATTTAATCACAATCAACAATTGGGGAAGTAAGATCCTTTATAATTGCAGCTAGACCTCGTATGAAACAAGGCCATTTGCTTTACTTTCTTCATATCCATCAAAAGAACTAAATGATTCACAGACCATTGAGATGCAGGCATACTCAACTCAGCTATTATGCAGAAGTTAAAATGAAATTTGTATTTACTTAAGTTATATAATTTTTTGTGTACTGCTTTTTTTCTTTTAGTAGAATGAATAAATATTTATAAGTTCTTGAAAGCAGGAAAATTTATTATAATTGTGGTTGTACAAACTATTTCTTTTCCTTCTAACAGAAATTTAATTTAAAATAATACAAAGAATTTAAAGAAAATGTTTTTCAGTTTACAGGGCTCTTAGTACGTGAAGTGTTCTATTGCATTCACATTCTCTTAAACTCAACTTTTCTGAGATATTTGTAGTTTGTTGAAGTTTAGTTTGCTGTTGAACTTTGAAGTTAAATATTTTATGGGGTATTAGACATTCAGCTGTAATACTGACGCAGCTATAATGACGTAGATACACGTAGGTATTCATTAGTGTAGCTCTCATCATTAAATCATACACAATAAGTGTTCGGAAACTTATATCCAATATTGGGTCATCGATCATAGCGTTGATCCATGATATGGGTATGATGAATATGTATACAGAATAATATCTTTATGACAGTATTACATGCAACACTAAATTATACAGCGTTTGATATAACTAAGGTTAGTATATTTTATTCTTTATAATTTTCAAACTAATAGCACTTTTCCATAAAACTAATAATTACAAATTAATAATTCTTCAGAATTGAACATAAAATATTTAGAGATAGGTAAACCACGACATACAGTAAACAAGTGAAATATAGTTATATTATAATATTTATAATAAATATAGCATATACAGTGCATTTCACAGAACTATTAGAAAATTTCAGGCTTAATGAAAACTGACAGTTTTAAAAAATTGGTTGTTTATAATAGTTTGGTACTTAATAGCTTCTTTCTAAAATATTTTCTTCACTTCCGCTTAACCGGAAGTCGCCATGAAATTTATTATTTTAAACGCAACAGACTATTATTGCTTTTTTGATTCAGCGTAAAATTCTGACTTTTACATTGTCGTCTGTAATTGATTGATTTTCAGTTGTTTTAAGCTCTAGATGTCTCCCATTTTAAAATTATTGAGTACTAACTTTGTTCCGCTAAAACATAGTAAAGAGTTCACGTTGCATCATGGACGATGCCTAAAAATTGGTGACATATATTAAAGAATTTTGAAAATTGCGAAAGTGACATTTTTGGAATAGAACACTTGTATATTTTTATATTATTGGGTGTAGAATTGAATTCTACACCAATTTTCGAGGTGTAACATGCTCTATATCCGTCTTGATAGTTTTCTTAAATTACTCGAATCGTTTTTTTTTGAATAATGTTTACCTGGTAGGCTATGAGTTGGGCATTACAATAAATTATTATTCTCAGCAAATATTGTAATAATTATTCTTTTCCGCATGCTTCATATTCAGAAGAGTGCATACACTGTTGGAAATAATTGATGAGCACACCCTGTATAATCTGAACGCGTGAAGATACATCCGTAAAATTTGCGGAGCATCGAGGTTTCCTATAGAAGAGTCTATCCAGCGAGTTTCGCCGTACTTTGCAGCGGATTCCACTGACACGCGAGCACCGCCGTACACGGCGCCAGTGGGTCGAGGTAAGACATCGGTGGGTTGCCGAGCGGAGGCACATTTTGTTTTCCGACGAATCAAGATTCGAATTGGGCATCGGTGACGCGCGTGTTTTGGTTCGTCGGCGACCTGGTGAGCGTCTATTCGAGCAGTGCGTTCAACCACGCCATTGCCACCGTCAGCAGGGCATTATGGTATAGGGTGCTGTTACATATGGAGGACGTACACGTCTACTGCGTTTACAGCAGACGGCTCGTTGTGCTTCCCTACGTTCGGCGGCGCCCACATCTGCTATACATGCAGGACAATGCTCGACCGCACGTCGCGCGTGTAGTACAGGCCTTTGTGGAAGAGCACCGTATACGAATGCTTCCATGGCCAGCTCGTTCTCCGAATCTGAATCGGATCGAACATGTCTGGGATATGATCGGTCGGAGACTTCAACGTTATCCGGCTCCCCAGGCTAACGTTGAGCAGCTATGCAGGCGAGTTGAGGCGGCATGGTTGGCCATCCCTCACCCCAATTTTAAATTTAAAAGCGTTTTCTAGGCATCTATTACCTTCTTAACAACATTCTGTTATAAATAAATTTAACCCAGTGGCAACATTTAAAATTACCCCTTTTATAAAGTTATATTCTTAAAAAATCGACAAAATTTTAGTAAAGATTAAAAACTAAATCCAGAGAATTAGGGCCCTTTCTAATTTTAGGGTCGTGCGGTATTATAGTTCCATCCCTGAACCAGACTCACCCACAGATGTTCTATTTCGGTTTGAAAAAATCGAGTATGCAACCAAAATAACAAACTAATTTGACTAGGCGTGGTCGGGCGTGGCTATCGGGGCAGAAGCCAGAAGCACAGAATATCGTAACAACCAGAATACAAACTCTTTGTCGGCTCTTGATCTGAGTGGGCAAAATTTCGTGACCTTGATGTCAGTGTCTCGGGCGAGAAGTCAGAGTCGGCTTCGATAAAATTCCGTGCCTGACAGGACCTAATGAAGTGGAATTTCGAAGAATATGATACATATCTACGATAAAATGAAAGAATATCGCTTATTTTTACAATTATTTTACTTTCTTTTCCATTATTTTCATATTTTATCGATTTGCACTTGATAACACTATTTGAATTAACATACGAATATAAACTTGAAGTCAGCGACGTGTGCCTAATGCAAAGAGCGAACATAGCCGGAACTACAAGTTCTCGCCCGATTTAATGGCGGATCAAGCTGCGCGTTGAGAATGCGCAAACCCTTCCCGCCAAGCCAAGTTGATGTTCTGGTTGTTAGATATTCTGTGCCAGAAGCACCAACCCACACGCTAACCATAGAAGAATAACCAATCAACGCACAAAAACTTAAAAAACGCTAGAATATATCAAGAACTCGCATAATTGTAGTGTTCTTGTTATTTTATACTACTTTTATTGTTAAATAATTATACAATGCCAGGCGTAGACAACGAAAAGGAAATAATAAATACTACAACCATGGAATGCGAGGAGGTACCCGCAATATATCCCGACCAACCTGTGCGTGAAACCACCCAAACGGATAAATTGAACAAAAAGTTGCTAGAATCTTTTTTAAAACACGTTAACGAAGGAACTGTGCAAATTAATTTACAAGCCATAAATGAATAAAACATATTATTGTATTCTTATAATGTATTATTTATTTATTTGTACATAATGGAAGCTTGTATAACACCGATGTAAAATAACCTTAAATAAATAGAGAGCGCGATTTATGTGTTTATATGTCGTTTGTGCATGGATTAATTCATAACTTCTGCAATGGAAAGCTCTATAGATTTGTACGCTGACGAATATGCAGATGATTATGCAGACGGTGAAAATGATTTAGAACAAGAAATTGATAATGAAAATGCAGAATTAGGTAATGGGAATGGAGAAAATGAGGAAAATGAAAACAAAGATGATGAAGAGAAAAGAAGAATAAAGCCCAAACGTGTAGTCAGAAATCCTAGACCAAAATTAGATTTGGAATTACTTAAAGGGCGCAAGGGTTTGCTTTGTCTTGAAGGGTATTTTAAAAATAAAAAATTTAAAGGACGGGGCTGTGAAGAACAAGATCTCAGATATATTATGAAAACTTATGAGTATTGGTGTCATCGTCTCTTTCCAAAATTTCATTTGATGATTGTCCTTTCTAAATTGGAAAAATTAGGTACAAAGAAAAATGTACAGGTGGGTATATCATTTTTTTTATATGTCACATATTGCACTGATCCTAGGGACTGGAACAGTCTGTTATGGAGATCTGAAGCTGACTAGTAATAGACAGCTAAGAACACTGAATGTCGATGTATTTGTACTTCTTTCTAACATCTTTAAATTTGACATATCTACAAAAAGAAAAAATTGAATGTTTGTTGTCCTCTTGCGGCTTCAGTACCACAATGTATTATTGTATGTCCATTGCTATTCCAGTTCCATAGCATACAGTTTAGTGGGTGTCATTGTATATATTCTCCATTTTTCATCTACATCTATTGTTTGTAGGTTTATTTTAAACGTATTAGAGCTGACTTGATTTTCGATGAAGAGCAATCTATACAAAATGATGATGAGGCAAAACCTTGAATGAAGCAATAGTTCCGGAGTGTAATGACATATTTTCACAATTAATACAGAAACACCTTCTGGCTTAACCGCAGCCCACAAGTGGGAAAGGATACGTATAAACAAAGAAAGGCAAATCACCTGTCGCTTAGAAAGATTATAAGCAAAATTCTGCAGTGTAAGAATTGAAAATTTCATAGGGAATACTACAATATTAATGTATTTGCATATTAACTACAGCAAATATTTTACAAGAGTCATGCAGCGCAATACATATAGAGTATACTGAACACATAATTAGAAATAAATGATCACAGATTTTTGCAGTCCGCCACATGCTGGTAACCATTTTAAATTTAACTTATATTTAATATAATAGGATCAAATGTTTTATATTTAAAAGTGCCTGCTATGTTTTTATTAACCACCCATAATATTTTTATGTGAAACATATGTGCGATAAATACATATATGAATCAGTAAACACACTCGACATATGACTTATTTGACGGGAGTATTGTATTGAATGATATGTAAGCTTTTCTATTAACATTTTTGAAATCCTCTTTCTTAGGCTAATGCCTGAAAAAAGTAAATATTGTTTAAAACCCTCTTAAGGGTCTCTTCCATTACTATTGTCAGCTTACTGCAAAAGAAAACGTATTTTAATATATGGTAAGCAAATTTAAATAATTGCTTTATAAGCGTTCTAAAGTTGTGTTAGATTGCCGCAAGAGCTACACCCAGCGACACTGCTTTATTCGGCTCTGACTCAAAAATTTTAATATTAAAATGTATTATGTTCGTACGTGTTTAGACCATTTCAAATTATTAATATTCATTTATAATACGTTACTACCCTACTAACTATTTCAATATTGTGCCGGACCAATCTAATTCTTTGAGCAGCATTAAAAAATTCCTACCTTTCAATCGACTCTAATGTTTCGCGTCGCGGCCCCCCTAGCTCGTCAGTTAATGCCCTAACTTCACTACGCAACTGCTACTCATCAGTGAGTTGACATTCAAACAAAACATACCCCGCTGTATCTACCCCACCACATTCACAATGCGAATCATTAACCCTCTCCAATTCTACATTTAATATGGTTTAAAGTTATAGTAACCCGTTATTAATTCTACCGCTGTATATGACAAGTTTAACCCTTATTTCCCTACATGTAACGCTAGCGATAAATTTCCTAGTCCACCTCTCATTTAAAGTAATATCCGGCCTACCCTATCAATCATTATCAAATTTATCCTTAAATACTTTTTTAACTACCCTATCCGAAATTAACCTATACCTAATTATCGCGCTAGCCGCTTAGACACCGCCTCTATCGCTAATTGATCCTTCTACCTATTACCAATTGTTCTTACATGAGCCCTAGTCCAAAAAAGTTTTACATCCCCCTTACGAAACATATCCCAAGTATCTAATAAACCAGTGGAGTTTTTTTTAAATTCGCTAATGCCTCTAATACAGATAAGTTTACTCGTTATAATTTTCACGTCCCGTATAAATTCCCACTCCCGCCTAATATAAGGAACTGCCTGATTTATTGCGACTAATTCTGCTTAAAAACTATTGTAATGATCCTCTAATTTAAGCTTTCGATTATATATGTCAATTACCCTGCTATAAACAACAAAACCCGTCCTTGTACTAGCCCACACCCTTCGACCCATTCGTAAAAATTTCTAAACCCTCTCCAAAAGTGTCTATAAAGCCTTTATAAGCAATACTTTTTAATTTCGCGGGAT
The DNA here is from genome assembly GCA_004143645.1 of Protaetia brevitarsis. Classification (NCBI taxonomy): domain Eukaryota; kingdom Metazoa; phylum Arthropoda; class Insecta; order Coleoptera; family Scarabaeidae; genus Protaetia; species Protaetia brevitarsis. The sequence continues at coordinate 184,174 of RXPK01000091.1, read as the reverse complement.
GAATGACCAACATTACAGCGAACGCATTTGGAGCAGTGGCCGCTGTATACTGTATCAAGATAACATATGGTATCTTGTCTGTGACCGTACACTACCCGACAAAATTAATGTCGTCGTCCACAGCGCAGTTACAGTCAAAACTATATTTAAAAACCGCGTGAACGTCATGATAGCCAGGTGTTTTACACATAGGTACCCTAATAAACTCCCTATCTGAATAAACCGATGCCAGCCGTATGCGCGCTTCTCAGGAGATGAGCAGTTAACGACATTAATTTTCTCGGGCAGTGTACATATACCGGTACGTTCTCAAGTAACGCAACAATCGGAATGTTTCTACAATTCCCTTAAATTATCTATAGCGAAAATGGAAGCGAACATACATAAGGATTGTAGCACGCCCATCGCTTGTTTACTTAGTATTCATTCATTCATTAAGTTAGGGTGGGCACCTAAAGTCCTGGCACTTTGGCTAGGCTGCTATTGCACCATTCCTATTAAGCCTCTTATTTCCACCGACAACTTGTGTCTCTATGAAGCCTTGCTTTCTGCCTCAGTGGAAACTTGAGAACCTATCGAGGCTCCAATAGATCTCTCCCGAAATATTTTCTGCCTGAGTACCTTCAGTTCCTCACATGTAAATACATTCTACACCACGGTTCGCTTACCCGGCCTGTGTCTGTATAGATGCTTTTCAGGGCAGTGTCCAGTTACCAGACGTATAATGGTTTTAGACTTCTTTCTTGCTGCGCCTGAGTAGGTTATCAGAAGAATCTAGCATCCCCATCCCTTATTCAGCGCTTTGGTATGGAGTTGACTCTGACCTCTTTACTTCTTATCTAGCCAGTTCCAGATCTCCCTTCTCGCGGAATCTTAGTAATCCCACAAACGGGCTCTGGACCCATGAAGTGTCTTTTAGAGCCCTCCTTGGCTAGTTCGTCGGCTATTACATTGCCCTTTATATCCTCATGTCCCGGACCCAAACTCAGAGACACCGTGTTGTCTCGTGCCAGTGCATTGAGGGATTGTTTTGCAGTCTCTAACTAGTTTTGACCTAGTTACGGGGTTCGAGACTTCTTGATGACAACCTGGCTCTCACTTATCATTATATAATTTTCCTCCTCATGTAGCCCTCTTTGCAATCATTTTGCTGACAGGCTGTAAGGGCACCTCTGCCTGGAAGACCGTTGTATGCTTCCCCAGGCTTAGGGATATCCTTTCATTAGGGCTGAGTCCACAAATACCGGCTCCTGTGTCCTGGCTGGATTTGGATCCGTCTGTGAACCAGTTATCAGTAGCAGTGATCTCACTACGTGCCTGGTCTCTGTTCGGTATGGAGATTTTCACCTTTTCAGTGAAGATAATTTCGGGTGCCATGCTGTCAGTGGGCATTTGCAGTAATAGCCCGTCCAGCATCGTACCCGTAGTATAAGTGTGCCCTCCCACCCTAAGATGGGATGCCACAGGTTGTTGGCTTTCAGTCTACGGATCGCATTCATTGCCTCCGCTGTCACGTAAAGCTCCAGCGGGGAGAGGCCCACAATGGTCTCCAAAGAAAGCTGTTAATGTGCATATGATTCCCAGTAATGCCTGGTTACCAGTATGTACAGAATATAAATTAAATGTTATTACCTTTGTTAAACATAGAAAGATCATTAAAAAATAATATAGTTATCTTTAAGCGTGAAAGATCGAACAATTAAGGGAACTATGATATACATTTTTGAAGAGATCCTTAAATATTGTTTCAGTACCGCTGAGCCTTGGTTATTTGTTAAATAGCACGCCAACGCATAACTTGGCAACGAGCAAAATAGCGATCTGCTTTGATGACTAAATGTAGGTATAAAAATATTGGTATGGGTTTAAAAATGAAATTACATTTTAATAGCTAGGGACAAAAAATGCTGTACTTAGTTGAATTTAGTTTAACAAAAATCATCCAAACTGTGGTACTCGTAATGCTGTAAACTTCTCCTAAACCCCTCACCACAAACTGCACTAAACTGGACGTACGTTTCAGTAGCAAAGCTATCATCATCAGCAGCAGAAACACTGAATTTAGTTTAGTGACCTATGTTACCCTTAAAAATTTGGGCTATCATTCCAGGCACTATTCTCTACTCATGAATAATTTTTTTTTCTAAGCAGATTAATGTAGTTCACCTTTTCATAAGAATGAAAATAAAATTGCAAGATTATTGTACCTACATTATATATAATAACTAATTTATTTTTTGGACAGGAGAGTAATAAATGCAACCATATCATCCTATAATGGTTTAATAATTTTGATCACAATTCTAAAGCTATTTTCTTCTTTATGTACACTCTAATATATAGGGATGTCTGAAAATACACTATACAAATATACATAATTAATTTGATATCTGTCCAATATTGTTTCTAGTTCGCATTGATGCTGATATCGCGCGCTATGCACAGAAGAAAAAATATATCCTTAAATTTGGCCTTTTTGCTACAGATTTTAATTAAAACAATAAAGCTTGTATTAAAGTATATACGATATTCTTAATATTTGTACAATAACCTAAGAGAAGAAAAAAATATGAACAATATATTAATTACAGACAACACTTTGTAGCACGTATGATCATAGATAAAAGCAATTTTATCTGTAATCTTGTTTTATAAAAATTTAAATGTAAGTAGGAGATTTCTGATTGATATTAGTTAAATAGGTACATTACAAGGCTACTAATTAAGATAATACAGCAAATAAACATATATCTACCATAAAAATAACAGCCAACATACATAATTAACTTTAATCACACAGCAATATGAATATTTTGGGATTGGTAAAAATATACATTGATTTATAAATAAATAAAAGTAGCACTAGACCACGTTTGGAATTTCAGGTATTAGTGAAGCGAAAAACGTCGTAAAGAATGTCCAAACGACCATTAACCTCGATGGTGTCTGTTCTTCCTGAGCTGTTTCACCTTGTACTATGTTGTTATTATTAACATTAACATTTCTGAAGAAACCGATGTGATAAAGGTATAGACCGGAACAAAGTAGCAGGACACAGATAAATCTTAAAGGACTGGAATAAAAATATATTATACTTGAGAAGATCATCAATCTGCTTATTGTGTAAAACACATCTAGCCAGTCCCTATTTTGTTCTCGTTCTGGATCTTGCGGTTGTTGAGCAGGTGGTTGTTGAGCGCCAGCACCATTTTGAACATCGGCACCTTGCTGATTTCCTAATTGCTGTTGCTGGGGCAAGGGTAGCTGATTTGGATTTGATGCAAGAGTATGTGGACCATTTTGATTAGCAGCATTATAATACCTAGATAAGTAAACAATATTATTGGCTAAAGACAATACAATAAAATGTATCAAAAATAATGCTCAAAGCAGTTAAATGTAAAATAACACAAGTGAAAAAAAATTAAAAAGGTTTCATTGAAAATAGCTTTAAACAGAACACTACCAAGAACTCTGTTTGCTGCAAACTCATTTTCAATATGATTTCAATTAGATGATTGACCTTATATCAAACTAAAACAAAAATTATGAGCAATTCAACAATAATTGTTTTAGTCTTACATCATCTGGTGCATTTAACTTAATTTCATTGTTTGAAGGTCAACTTGCAATATTATTAAATACAGTAAATACTTTTTTCTAGAATTGGAATTCCAATTGTGTTATCTATAATATTTAACATACGGCATGATAAACTGATAAAACAAAAATTACTCACAGATTCCATATAATGTAAATATTGGAAATATGCCTGTTGCATCATAATAAATTGAATAGGCTGTTGATCTCCATTTTGAGTATTATACCACTGTATATTTGGAGGTACCCTTTGGTCTGCAGTGCTACTACCAGTAGGAGTCACTTCAGGTGTTCTATGACTGCTCATTTCTGGCTTATTTTGTGTCTTTGAAGCTGTGATTTTTATGTTTGGTGAACAAACCAAGTGGACAGTGTGAGTATCTTGACCATCGTACTGTCTTAAAAATCCTTTAAAACAACAGAGTCACTGAGAAGTTGCCCGGAGTATATAAGTTTCTGCTCATGGGATGGCTGAAACGCGAATTTAGATATTAGGTTATGTTTCGCGAAGTGAAAATCATAATATGTGTACCGGATTGCTGGGGTATACTTCCGATAAGTGTTGTTTTAGTTTATTTATTGTCCATGACAGTTCGCACTTTACAGTTTGATCTTCAATTTGTTGATTCGGAGCTTTCACTATTAAAGTGACGGGCAACGTCTCCATGTTTCTCGCTTCTGTAGTATCCACTTTTCTTGATTTCGGATTACAATTACGAACAAAAGACGCACATAAACACATTGGCTATGTCACTTTTATTATACTCCATGTACAGAAGTTATCAACATATAATAGAATACACAGTATTTGTCGTTCCTGATTGGTAGACAGACTGGCATTAAAATCACGTGACTATACTGCCAATTTGAAGTGCTCTGGCTAGTCTGCGTCTATGAAAGATAGTCGCCGCGATATTATTATCTTGCAAATAAGAATTAAAAAAAAAAAAACGCAATTAAATGAAATTTATATCGATTAATATATATCATCATTGAAACAATATTACGTACCTACGTTGCAATTTAAGTTGCTCTTCAAAGATCGCAAAGACTATGAAATCATCCGGAAGGAAGGAAGTATAAATTAAATATGATCAACAGTTTCACTTTTATCACTTTCGCTGGAATTACAGGTGATGTAATTTCGTTAGGCACATTTTACGATGCAAGTTGATGTGCTGGAATAAGTAAGTACTTGGTATTTCTAACAACATAATTTTTTAACTAGAGATAGTGTGAAGCGAGCAAGTGCCTATTGCCTCTGTGAAAGATGGATATATTATCAGTGGCGGTTGGTACTAAAGGGCACAAGGCCCACCTAACCACCAGATTAAACATAGAAAGAAATTCACATGTAATTCAGTGTATTAATTTATTTTATTATTTTTACGTATTTTTATAACGATGGCATAAGTTTACTTCCGCACTACAGACACAGGCGCATCGCATTCCGCCTGACCTGTAGTTAATTTCGCCCGACCGCGGCTCACCAACCGTACTCATACTCGCAAAACTGTAATTTCTGCCTAGTGATACAAATAACTATTCGCTTAACAAAAATTAAATTTTGGATATTAAAAAACTTCACCGTGCCAGCGCGCAACGGGTGGCTAAAGGTGGCTAAAAATTACATTGTTCAAATTCAGTGCATTCAATTTCGAGTTCACTAACAATAGATGGTAGTAAACGTGTCTCTCAAGATATTCCAAATTTCGCGGGAATAAATCGCAGATCGTGTGGGATCGTAACTGTTCTTTGATCGTGGCTACATATCATTAAGAATATATTTTGCACTGACCGAAATTGTATTCTGCACTTAGAAAATAGTTTTGTATCCAGTCACCGACAACGTTATTTTACCGTGCTTATTTGAAAATGTAATTATTGTTCTTTAAATTATTTATTATTGGTAGGAGGTAATTTATTGCCAAACAGAAGCAGGTTTCATAAGGCTCATTCAAATACCAATTATATACATCGTTACATGTATGAAGCGTATGCTGCTGCTGGTAATAGATCTGGCTTTTGCTGTATACACGGAAGTGTAATTATGTATATACGTATAAACCGGACTTTGTAAAGCCCACTATATGATCGGAACGCTCTTCCACCCGGTATTAATATCCAAAACTTGAAGTGTATATATTCATATTCAATTTATTTAGTAATAGGCAGTAGTGAGGGGTAAGGCCTTTTTATTGGTTTAATTTTTATATATAATCAATATGTTGTAAAGCCCGTACACATAAAGTATATATAACTTGTGTAGCCCACCTTTGCACAAATTCATATTTTGTGCTCGTTGTTTAGCCCAGCAGTGTTGCCGTTAAAAATTAATTCGAATTATGAGGAATTGGGAAATAGACAACGGTTTTCTTATATTACAATTGAGTTTATAATTAGAAAAAAGGTGATACGTGTAGGTAAAATGTTAGGTAATCGGGATAAGTTGATGTTGGAATTAGTTGATAAAGCAGGTGTGTATGAACTTCTCATATAGCTGTCATAAAATGCATTAAATTTGAATCTCTTTTAGATCGAGAGCATTTACCCATACAATTACCTTACAATTTACGAGAAAATAAAAATAAGGAACGTAGGTATTAGGCATTACTATATTGTAAAATCTATACCGTAAATATTTCCCTTAGATTAGTTCAGATGAAGATTGGGGCCGGTATTTAAATACATTTTTATTTGACTACATTTGTAAACATATCAGTTGTTTTTTATTTTTATTATTTGCAGATAATGTATGTCTATTAGTTTTATTGTTTTTTTTTCCCTAAGGCCCAGTAAACAAAATTTAAATTTCTCGTAATTATATTTAGTAACTTCAACTTAAAGGTATCCAAATAACTATTAATGGGACACAAAATAGTAGGTCACTTCATGTTTTAATGTTGAAGTTAATAAAAATAATTGCCGGAAATTTGAATTTTGTTTATTGGGGGTAGTTTTGATGCCTTGATATTTAATAAACAATAAATAAAAAGAACTTCTTTGTGCATATATTCTACAAAGTTATTCAATCTTCCTACATTCTGCTCTTCTTTTATTTATAATCTAGAATTTTATGAAAAAATGAATGAATAAATAATTCGCCATTCAATATACCTAAATGACATCGAGCCTACGGAAAGCTAAGCAGTGTAGACCTACAACAACTTAGAGACATAAAGATAATTAGTAGTTGATTATAGTCAACTTAGTAACTAGAAAATTAAATTAAATGCAGCGGAGAAGCATTTCCTCTGAATTTTACACATTTATTGTAATTTGCTACGTATGAAAGAAGTGCATAAAAATAATGTTACCACAATATTAGGTATTCATTATTCGCGATAGCGAATGTTGAGAAAGGTAAATATGATTTAATAAAATGTGTTAAGTAATTGTCAACTACAATTACTTAACTATAGTTTATCTGTTATCGAACTGGAGTACTGAAAGGGCGCGAACAGCTCCTTGTCTTTTTTACGTTTTATATGCAAGCTATCTTTTAATACAACACGGCTTCATGATATGAGAGTGGCAGACTCCTTTCTCAAAAAAAAAAAAAACACCTATAAATTATAATCTTATAAATAACACGTCTCTTTCCACTTATTAATATATTTACTTACTGAATAATTTCAGTAAATGCCATATAAATATACTATTACTGTTTGAAAATGTAGGAAATTAGGAACGTAATAATACGTATACGTTTTTCTTATTTACAGGATATTGCAATTGTGCGAATTAATTACTACGCTAGCTTTTCAAAATTGTGTGATAAAAACTCTAAAGGAATATTTTTATTAACAAATATTTACCCCTTTTGATTCCATACACTGTTCAAAATTTTAACACTTTTTTGACTAATTTAATAGTCAGGAGAGGTCCACACTCTTTTCGTGTTATTTTGTCGAGAACTATAGAAGTTTAAATTTGACGAGCAAAGATAGTCAAGTATTGTCAATTGCTAAGGGGTTATTTTGTCCAACTGACACGTGGAATTATAAAATACTTCTATCACATTTTATTTGATCTAGACTAGACAAATTTACTAGCTGTAACTAAATGAATGCGATCTATTGGGTGTTTTAACATCATTTTCTAAACACAACGTCTTTTTAATATGCAACTCCTATTTCTTAGTGCTATAATATTCTCTCTTTAAGACGTTTTCTCAATTATAAATATGCAAAACCACTCATTCACAAGTTTTGGTTTCAACTAAACATACCAATTTTAAAATGATTTTTTGAGAACCATTATAAAATTAAGTGAATGTTTATGCTATTTGATTCAAGTCTAAACTAATTGCGTAAATAGATGTTCCAATACATCTTTAAGATGTTGAATTTTTTTATGCACACTGGAATGAACGTTTAATAACACGAGGTTACACTTTGCAAGTCAGTCACATTTGGTGGTTTGTTTGGGTATGTTAATACGGAGAATCAAACACGAAAACAGATACACGTGCAATGCAGGTGGTGCGTATAATCCAATACTGTATTAGAATAGGTGGGGTTTCTATATTTCTATCCGAGGGAAATTCTAATTGGTTGACGCTTCTAAATGTCTAGAAAAATAGTCAATCCTCATATCTGAACAAAGAATTCACACGAAATTCTAGTAATTTCTGTTCTATTAAATACGCGTAGTCAACTCGTCTGGCAAAGTTTGGAAAAATCAACACTAAAACATTTGACTAGCGCAAAATTAACGCCAACACCGTAATATTTTCAACAGTGTAGTTTATAACTTTGAATATTTTAAATATTACTGCTGTTGAGCTGCTAAAAACGTAAAAATGGAAATATGTAATTCAATGAAACAATATTTGGAAAAATTTTGATTTTCATTGTTTTTTAAATATCTTTACAAAAATTTGCACATAGCCTCAGAATTAGTTCTTGATATATTAGCACTTATTATTTTGTAAAATTATCTAAAATGTGAAAATATAAAATTTGAAATTTTGCAATTTTAAACGAATCTCAAACCCTTTTTTCATGCATCCTATTATTTTTTCAACTGGTCATTTATCTATTTGGGCCCTCATCCACATTTATATTTACATAGTAGCAGTGGCGGCTCGTGACAATATTGAATGGTGGAGCCAATCTCGGGCCAACTACTGCCTCCTCTCCCCATTTTATTAATTTTACCTCGTTTATTGCTAACTAAAATAATAAGAATACTTATCTACCTAAATATAAATACTAACATATTTCCTTCAGAATTGCATATATTTAGTTTTTAAACTGCACATGGGTGACTTGTTTACATTCCCTAAGTTAACTAACGCAAAATTATTCAGGTTTTTTTTTGATTTTATAATCGACTAAAGCATAAACACAACACAGAGCACATGAGTTATTTAAGCGAAGATCGTTGAGTAAAAATAATGATATTCTAAGTATAAGCGACGTATTTCGTACAAAGAATGGGAATTTTTATTATGTTTGTTTGTTTATCTAAGCAAATGTCTTTTTTTACTTAAAACACTACTATGATGTATTTTTCAAGAATAACTCCCTTATTATATTTATTACTTCATTGTGATAATTGTTACCCTAAAAAGATATGAATGACAGTTAATTTTGATTTGAAATACTATAGTTATTAATTTGCGATGTCATCCTAGAATAATATTATTGCGGGGAAGTCTCTAAACCCATGTCCGTATGCGACAGCCCTCTACATATGTTTCTACTTTCAATAGTCGATCTTCGACGGCCGCCTGACTTACGCGTATGCCTACTGTGATAGTGGAAAACCCTTCCCCCACAGTGCCGAGCACTGACATATACTGATGACGCCTAATTCGATCAATCGGCGGGCAGCGGGCCAGGATACGTCTGGCCCCACACCAATGTAATTTTTGCATATACTGCGACCACCTCCTCTTCCGCTAGCTCCACGCGGAGACTTACAAACGTCTGATATCGGTGCTAATCTAGACGTGGCCCCAGTTCGCCGCTTGTCTGCATAAATTAGCCCAGCTGATGGTCTAGTGGCTTGCACGCTTGGCTATCAGTCGCGGGATCCTTGGTTCGAGCCCGACGGACTGCTCTCAGTGTGAGGTTTTCGTGGTTTTCCTAACTCCTTGGCTAATGCTGAGAGACGAGCATCTTAAGTCGCTCCACGGGCGCAGGCGTAATAATAACTCATGGCTGGGCCGATGCCCCTGGAATTGGCGAAAGTTGTTACGGATGCCAAGGCATGAATTATTATTATTATTATTATTAAATCACTACAAAGCGCGTTTGCTGGCATCAAATCATGGGAATCGCAACGTTCGTTCTGTACTTAAATGTGTGTCTGTGTGTGCGTATTGCTGTGTACTGACTGAATTGAAAATGCAAAATGAATATCAAAAAGAAAAACAAAAAATTAAATTAGCTAGCTCAACGGATAAAAATTTAAAAGGGCGCAAAAGAACAAATAAACTCAGGGTTACCCTCGCAAATTAAAACTTATCTAATCACGAAAAGTAAACTGTGGGTGAAACAAATCTGACTTTCTTAAATACCCCTAAAATTGAAAATGTTTAATTTAAAATAAAAGAACAGAATTTTTTAATTCAACAACGTTAATTAACAATTAAAAATTTATTATAAAAAAAATAATTACAATTTGCAGAAAAAAAAAACCGTGAACAGAGGGTTCTGGCTTAAATCTAAAAACTGCTCGTGATTCTAAAATTACAATAGGATAATGCTAATTCCTATATCAAAGCAAAAAATTTGTTTATTTAGGAAGATAATTCCTTTTTAAAACAATCTACGTGGTTTCAAATTCAAACAAACTAAGTTAAACGTGGACAATTTCAAGTAAGTTAACAAAAATGAAACTAAAATGCAAGCACAATGCTTTTCCTCGCCCAAACCGAGGTGATTGATAAATAAAACCGAAACAGCAAATAGAAAAATTAAACTCCTTAAACTAAATTGAAAAAAAAAAAATATATCTTCCCGACCAAAAATAATAAATGATCTTACAACTATGATGTGTACACATCAATATAATAATAATTATTATTAAGCGAATTCCTTGATGGACGAAATATATTCAAATTATGCGAGTCAAATTAAGATATCAAAAGTATTACAAAATGGCAGCAAACAATTTAAAAATACATGTACTCACGCTGACAGTCGAGAAACTGCTTCATACAATTCACCAGTCGTTTTTCAAACAACAACAGCTGCGTGCAACGCAACGCACAAAATCCCCACGCCAACATTTAGAAGAAAAGGCGCTAACATACATGAGCATATAAAAGACATCTAAATAAATGAAATTAATTTAAAAAAAAACTGAACACTTAAATAAATAAATTAAACAATTAACTCATTAACTTTAATCTTATATAAAAATAAAATCTACATCTGTGAAAATTCTCTCGAAACATTTACAAAGGCTGAACGGAGTAAACATCAAAATCTATGCAACTTAAAAAAAAACTCTCGCCAAAAATTGGGTGTCCGTCCACAGCAGTATGTTGATCGGTTTTTTTATGGGAAATAAAAGCTCCTTAATTATTAATTTGTGATTTGCAATGGTGGAGCCATGGCCGCGTTGCTCTTTATGAGGAGCGGCCCCTGCATAGTAGTTAAGTTATACCAAGTCCTTCGTTATTAGTATAATTGTTAAATCAAAAACAACTCATATTAAAAAAAAAAAACACCTCCTATATTAAACCACGAATAGAAAACAGAATAAGGGAATAAAAGAAAATGAGTCAGCACGGACACCGCTCGCTTGGTGTGTGTTTACTCAGTGAACGCCTCGGTCACGTCTGGGTTTCCCCTCGTACTACGTTGGCCTTATCGTTACCGTATCGTGACATCCGTGCGCTATTTGACCGCTGTAAATATCGTTTACATTTTACATTTTACTTTATTGTTAAAAATAAATATTATTTAATTATAAAATATTATATGGCAAGCTTCCAAGCAAATTCTTTCCAAGTAAAGCAACACAAAAAAATAGAATTTTGAAAAATATGAAAATTGGATATGCAAATAACATTCTATCTCGATGGAGAATATAACAACAATAATAGACACATTAAACGATAAATACTGCTAAATAATGTTTCGAACAATAATCACTCATCAAATTACTTTAGCATTAGGTAGTTTCAAAACACATTGATAATTTTTTAGCTTTTGTATTCCAATTTCTGTTTTTTTAAGGTTCTCAAGTTCACATCTTAATGAAGTACTTTACCTATTACTGTTCAATATCATTCATGATCGAACGATCATTCACACAAATAATCATTCGTAATCCAAACGTCGTAATCGAATTCTCGAATGATCGTCAATTACAGAAAGATGCATTTTCCGTCATTCGATTATGCCCACCACTAATTTCTGTTGTTTTCAACTTCAACCTAGCGTTTCGAGTCTAAAATCTACCATTTTTTGAATTTTGTATAGCTAGTAGTAAGAGTGCCGATAATATACAGACAATGTGTTAGAAATAGTTGTATAAATATACATGTCATAATAACAATAATAATAATAATAATAATAATAATAATAATTCATGCCTTAGCATCCCCCAACAGCTTTCGCCAATTACAGGGGGCATCGGCGGCCATGAGTTATTATTATGCCTGCGCCCGTGGAACGACTTAAGATGTTCGTCTCTCAGCATTGGCCAAGCAGTAAGGGAAACCACGAAAACCTCACTCTGAGAGCAGCACAATATCTCATTTATGGTATAAAATGATTAGTTTTCTGATCCGTAGTAGCAACAGACATAACAATCAAATATTTGTTACTTGCCAGATAAATATTTCTTAGGAACTGCGATCAAAGCAGTTTCATATTCACATTGCCCTATTTTTGCGAATCAATCGACGATGCGCAATTGATATTGATGATGATAGGGAAGAAATTTCTTACCTAAATCATTATTTGTTTCAATTAATTATTTTCTGGACCTAACAAACGTTTCTTTACTACTATTTAAAATAATAATTTAAGATCCATGCATATTTATTAACGACAAAGGCTCAGTGTAGGAAAAGTTACACTAAATTAATAATGATACACTAGAAGTGTATAGGCTTTACCATTTGTGAAGGCTACATTTTCCATTACTGTTACACTAGGTTCGGGTGACATTTTTTACACTGTTTTAGGTGGACCTCCCTGTACAAATGCTAGTGTTAATAGTGTAAAAATATTCTACTGTGTACTGATATATCCCAACCATGTTAAAACTATAATTTAGCACTAATTCAGACCACCAAAGACTATAAACTTTTCATTCATAAACTACTAACTATCTATCATGCCGTAACCTATTTAGTTCTTAGCAGCATTACTAAAAAATTCTCACCATTCGACCGACTCATTATCTCTAATATCTGTTTCACGTAGTGGCCAATTTAACCCCCTAGCTAATGGCTTCCGTACGCTCGCCACTCATCAGTGAGTGGACTAGTGGCGGTTCGTGAGTTATGAAAGAGGGTGGGCACAAAATAAAAAGTTGCCAATTATATGTACATAAAAACCATTCTCCTATTTTGCATGCTGGAAAAGACGTCTATGAATTTGTTGTAAAAATACGTTTGGTCGATCTTGTGACATTGTGCTTCTCAGAAAAGTTTTAATGCGTTTGAGGGTGGAAACATTTTCACATTGTGATGTCGACATGGCCGTTGTACAAATTATATCCAACAGTTTGTATGTTTGAAGTGCATTGTAGTCATCAGCAGTTGGTGTCAGGCGCGCTCGTGAGTCGTTAAATTGCACAGTTAAAAAAGCAGTTTTTGGGCTTTATATTTGTAAGTAAAACCAATTCAAAAATTGATAAATTTCAAAATATCTCCTAAGATGGTACAACTGTTTTGGCCAATCAAAAACTGACGATTTCTGCGTTCGCCCAGTGTCACAAGTCAGGTATCATTTAATGGTTTTTGGTTAATGTTTTAAGTGACATTTGGTACGATTATTTAATAATTGCGTGATATTACAATACCTTGGGCAATTATTAAGTATTAGGGAAATAGTTTGTAAAAATGCTGACTTAAGTTTTATAAGACTATTGTTGTTATAATTATGATTTATACAAATTAAATAGGTCATTTTACACAGACAACTTACATTAGATCCTGAATTTGAAATAGTTACTGACCAAAATTTACCATCTATTGATGATATTATGGTTATAGAACATTTTTCCAACAAATCTAAATTTTAGGGATAATGCCTTTCTAAAAACAACACGGACTATAAATATAATTCCAATCAAACTCAATGTCGCAATTGAAAATTTGACACATTAACTGACAGCGGAGACACAAATTGTGCAGTAGGTGAAAGTCAAACCGCTAATCATTTTTTTATTGGCCTAAAACAGAATCTCTAATTTTTTATTGGGCAGATCAGTTGTGACGTTGGACGAAAATTTTTAAAAAATGTACATTTTCTTTTTCAACTTTTTTTCCTTTAAAAATACTAATCTCACAAACAAAAAACCTGTAAATCCGTAGTAATTTGAAACTTTTCTTTCGAATAAAAAATTTAAAAAAATGGTTCCCCATCCTATTGCAAGAACTGTGTCACAAACATGGAAACGTTAAAATTCCCTGCATGGATAAGAAATCTCATCTTTAATAATAAATACGCGTAAATTAATGGGAAATAGAAAAAATAGTGTAAATCACACGTGTTACAATGACTGTTGTAATACTCGTACATTGAACCACTCGTGTTACAACGAACGTGTTAGTATTTTAATATACAGTAGAGTCCCGATTATCCGAAACAGCCGGAATCGGAGTCTTTTCGGATAAATGAAAGTTCGGTTAATACGGAGTTTCAAGGAAAAAGTACATACATGCATATATTCATACATAGAAAAAAATATTACATTATGTATTAAATGAAATAAAATCACATTCTCTATAAAGAAAAATGTCGTTTATCTTAAAAAAATCAATTCTCGTTTGTTTTAATTTTAAACTCATTCGGTTTTTGGATGCAATATTTTTCCACTTTGTTAAAAGTACGTATAATGATACTGTGTTTAACGCATCAAACGCTTTCACATGTAAAATTTTTGTTCCTTCTTTTTCATTACCTTCTGACTCGTTATCACTGTTTTTTCTCTTTTATTAACAAGCTCAATAAGGTCAACGTCAGTTAGTTCTTCTTGTTCTTTGTTGCCAAATGTTATCTACTCCTCAACTTCTTCTTAGCTAATATCGTCACATCCACCTAAATTTCTCATCATTTCATGGAGCGGAACTTCCTCTTCCTCATCGTTATTTTCTGGCAGGAGATCTTCTTGGAGTATAATCTTTGCCCAAGACTTTTGTAATGTTGAACTTTTCACTTTGTTCCATGCATCTGCTGCCCAATAAACCACGTCTTTCTAATTTATTCCTTTTTTAGTTCTTCACCATCGCCTACTCTTTCTAGAATTGATTGCAGTAAGATTCGTCGATAATGCCTTTTGAAATTTTCTAATACACCCTGATCCATAGGCTGCATTAACGAAGTTACATTAGGTGGTAAAAACATAACTTTGATATTTTCACTTCTTGTGAAAATTGCGTGGTCTATTAACACAAGAGCTTTTTCTTAACCACTTTTTCTTAGGAACCTCTAAATTCCAGGAACAAACCCTTATATAGAACCAGTTTTTGAATAATGTTTAGTCCATTCAAGCACTTCTTTGGTTTTGGTAATAAACTGGTAAAACATTCCCCAACACATTTTTAAAAGCTCTTAGCTTTACCGATAGGCCAATGCACATCAATCGTAGCTTATGCCGTCCTGAAAAATTACCACAAGCAAGAATTGCCCGGTCCTTATTTTTTTTTTTTTGTAGCCGGTTGCAGCATATTCATCTTTTTCAGCTAAAGTTTTTAATGGAACACCTTATAATATAGACTAGTCGCAGTTATAAATTTGATCTGCCGTATATTCCTCTTCTTGTATAATTTGTTTGAAATTTTCAACTTCAGCTTGATTGGTAGATAATTTTTCGCCACAAATATTTAGTTGACGTATCGCATGGCGACTTTTCCACCGCGATAACTAATCGTCATTTGCTGTAAATGTATCAAGAGCTTCGATTACGGCTCTTTTTCATAGATTTTCGCTGTGGTGCAGGAGATGCTAACACACTACACCATTCTTCAATTTTCTGTCGATTTTTCTCCATTTGGAAACAGTGCTTTTACCTAAGCCATAATTTATTGTGTTGCTTATGGTGATGCCAATTTAAAACTGTATAAATAAACCGTAAAATCGTGAAATGCGATTAAGAAGTTAATTCCAGTGAAAACTAGATTTTTATTAATTCTAAGAAGTACACCTGCAAAGTTCGGATAATCGGAAGTTTCATCTAAACTTGTTTCGGTTAAAACGGCGGATTCAAAATGTCCTTTCGTTTCGGATAAGGCGGTGTTTCAATAAATCGGGATTGGGATACCGGGGAGTCTACTGTACTCTTCCTCTTATCTCAAAATATTGTTTAAATCTAGGGAAGTTGTAATATTTAATTAATAACTTTTGTAAGTACCTACTTATAAGTAGATATATTTATGTACGCTATAAATTAAGTTACTGTTTACCTTAGCCAACGACTATCTGTGCATAAGCACGTTATTCTTAACAGTAACCTGTTATAAAAAAATATCAACATATCTTTTATGCTGTTGTCTATTCGATTTATAAAAACAAAGTGGCAGAAAACGTGATAATAAATTGGCATTGTATTAAAATATTTGCTAATGTTTTCTATACTGATTATGTCTGCCTGTATTGTCTGCGTCACGTTAACAGATAACCATAAGTGCCTGTGGATATGATAAGTAAGTGGTAATGGAGTACAACATATTATATAGATGTATGCAAATAGAAGCGAAACTAAACATCTGGTGCATATACGTATGTATATATTGTATGTATATAGTAATAACGAATTTGTGTTTATACATACATTCATATATTGAATTGAGGTAGTAGTATGTACTGCTCTCTTATCTCGTACGACTTTTTGTAGTAGGTAGAGTATACCTACCTATATGGCGGTTTTAATAACTTTTAGTTTTACAGATAAAGGGCTTAACAGAATGCGTAGAAATAAAAGTAGTGATATTGTACAAACAGCGTTATTGTTTATAGTATTTTATGTTTCATGTTAATTCATTCTTCTATTTTTACTAATCCATTCTCCGTATGAGTTTTAAAGGCCGTACTAAGAAATGCCCTTCAGCATAATTTCAATCTTGTTTGTCATATAAGTTACACTGGATGGCTATTATATTTCTCCAAAATATCAACCCTAAAAAAGCCTTAGTTTTGGCGAAAAAGAGTTGATTTAATTTTTAAAAAAGAATTGTTTTCTCGAAAACTATACTTCTTATATTGCATTTATTTTTGTATATGTTGTAGACACTTATAAGGTGCATTTATGGCTAAAACATCAAACTTCTACCTCTTCCAAAGGTATTGCGTGTAGTAAAATTGCGCGCAATGAAATATTAGGACAAGTTCTATTCCGTGCAATACCAATAAAATTGCACACAGCTGATCGAAATCCATTGAATGTGCATGCGCTATTTGTATTATAGAATAGAAAAAAAATTATTGTTTTCAACACTTTTCTTAGGGGTCTTGTACCCCTGTATAACATACAGGGTGTATCAAATAAAAAAGTAAATTTTGCTTGGGTGTTGACCACACGACATATAAAGCACAAACCCACCGAAACCGGATTTCATCATTAAAGAATAAAAAAAGTAAAATTTAGAGTCAACATTTTTTTAGCCCGGGCCTGATGCAAGGAAACGTCATGTTAAGCACCCGCTAAACGTGGTATTATGTATAAATACATTGCACTCATTTGATATTATTCTTAATGGCATGCCGTAAAATTCATTTACGTCATTCTGAATAACAAACGCCAATCGGCCCATGTGACTTTTGAAATGTGCAAAATAATTGACGAATTACACAGAAATTAAATGCAGATACAGAAAATTGCAAATACGCCTGTTTACTATGATGTTCGCGCGAAAATGAATCTATACATTCCCGCGCTTTGCCGATGCATCAAGCTTCGATTTTCTTTTATATGAAATCATGATGGTCCTGAAAAAGAATCGGTTTTTCGAGACGGGAAGAATTTAAATAAAATGTTCGAAGTGGCTTGCACTCCAAGCGCGATCCATACAAAACTAACAGCGGTAATGGCTTTGAATGATAGTGGTATGTGGATATACTTCGGACAGCATTTTGGTTGGGCACAGGTGCGGCCTAGCCCACGCATTTATTAAAATATATTTTTTTTCGTTAACGCTTACAGATAGACCCCTTGTGCATTAAGACTTATATTTTCCTCTATATCTGATACACCCTGTATACCTACAAATTTTGGTTAGAATATCTTTACCTTTTTTTGATTTATAAATCCTTTGAAGTTCCAATTTACTAACTTTAGGATGATGTGAACGTTTCTTCAATGATAGTCTTGCATGTTCTTTCACCGAATCAAGAGCAACAATGGGTGTGGTAGTACTTGAAGTTTGAACTAAAGAATACTACAAGCAGAAATCTTACAGTAGATACTTAGGATTGGTCACTCTTTTTTCTCAAGCTCCTATTGTTATTTTCTTTATTTCAGGCTGCTTAGAATTTAGTTATTTCTGATAAATTGATTGTTGATGGATGATGTTATTTTAGAGTGGGAGGGCACACTTATACTACGAGTACGATGCTGGACGGGCTATTGCTGCAAATGCTCACGGACAGTATAGCATCCAAAATTATCTTCACTTGAAAAGTGAAAACCCATACGAACAGAGACCAGGCACGTAGTGAGATCACTGCTATTGATAACTGGTTCACGGACCGATCCAAATCCAGCCAGGGCACAGGAGCTGGTAATTGTGGGCCCAGCCCTAATCAAAGGATATCCTTAAGCCTGGGGAAGCATATAACGGTCTTCCAGGCAGAGGTATTCGCCCTTGCAGCCTGTGCAGAAATTACTGCAAAAGGGGTCTAGATGAGGAGGAAAATTAATATAGTGGTTGAGAGCCGGGCTGTCATCAAGGCAGTCTCGAACCCCTGTAACTAGGTCAAAACTAGTTAGAGACTGCAAACAATTCCTCAATACACTGGCACGAGACTACACGGTGTTTCTGATTTGGATGTCGGGACATGAAGATATAAAGGGCAATGCAATAGCCGACGGACTAGCCAAGGAGAGCTCTAAGAGACACCTCATTGGTCCAGAGCCCGTATGTGGGATTACTAAGGATTCTGCAAGAAGGAAGATCTGGACCTGGTTAGATAAAGAAAGTACAAAGAAATAGAGGTCGACTGAAGGTCAACTTCATATCAAAGCACTAATAGGGGATGGGGATGCTAGATTCTCTGATAACCTACTCAGGCGCAGCAAGAAAAAAGCTAAAACCATTACTAGGCTGGTAACTGGACACTGTCCCCTGAAACAGCATCTATACAACACACGCCGAGTAAGCGAACCGTGGTGCAGCAGATGCGAACTACAGGAGGAAACGAGTTTACATGTAATCTGTGGGGTATTGAAGCTACTCAGGCAGAAATATTTCGGGAGATCTATTGTAGCCCTCGAAGGTTCTCAAGTTTCCACTGGGCTTTGTAGAGAACACCAAGCTGCTCGAGGGGAAATAAGAGACTTAATAGGGATGGTACAATGAGCACCTAGCTCAAGTACCTGGACTTTAGGTGTCCACCCTAACTTAATGAATGAATGGTGTTATTTCGTTCTGCGTGTTAAATTTGCTGTTGATACTCCGTTTTATCAACTAGAAATAACATTTTAAATAAACATAATTAAGGCACGCTCCACACTGATGAATAGTTTGGATCTGAATTCTTTTATGTGTTACCGTTGACAGAGGTCAAGCGAGCAATTTCGTGGGACACACTTCCTATTTTGCTTAATCTAAAAAAATGGTTTCATGGGCATTTCTTGCTAAAATGTTTGTTTTCAACAACTATTCTTAATATTTTTTTTTTAAATCATGAACAGAAGGGGTACTTTACTTATAGAGAAAATAGTTTTTGGTTCTCAAAACCGACTTCCTTTACAAAAATTGAAAATTTTCGCCAAATGCTCTTCACACTAAGCCTTCCATAATCTAAAATAAAATGAAAAAAATACATAAAATACACCCAGATGCATACTTTCTTATACAATTACAAGCCTCCTGAAGTCAACTAAAACGACCAATTTCAAAAAAGGAAATATAGTCATAAGTTTAACTGAGTGGATGAAATTAATATGATTTTTTCCGCTAGACATGCTCATAAGTTATTTACTAGACACCTTTTTCAACGTGATAGCTTCAGTAAATTCTAAGCAAAAATATACAATTTTCTACTTAAAAGCATGTGTGTACATACAAAAATGTTTACACTTTACTCACCAGTAATTATGGCAATTGTGTTCCATAGATATGTATATAATATTGATGATTGCACCACTATAGAAGTATTTGTTGCAGTAGGGGTAAGAAAAGAAAACAAACTTTGTATTTATATAATCTTTACTTCTCTTTTCATAAAAACAAATTTTCTTTCGTTATCCATCTCTATTAAAAAGTAAGCTATTATAAAAAGGGACGCATTTTCAAAAATTATTGTCAAAGCGTTCTAAAATTTATCATTATAGTTACTTATCCTATATAAAATAAGTATAAAATAATACTTTAATGATGTAAAGACATCACAAAGTAGTGTCATAGACCAGCTATGAGATAAAGTACATATGGTACATTTACAGCATTTTCTAAATATGTATAACTTCTCTATGTTATTCTACTCGTATATATTGTCGAGAAAATCATCAAAGATAAGCTAATTGTAGTTAGCCATTTCCAGGTATAACATTTAATAATGATTATCACTGCTAAAGCTTGCTATCAGCATCTATAATGTAAATATTATATACATTAATGCTGCTTAATACCTAATCAAACCTGGTGTTCGTCTGAACGAAGAAAAAGTAAAACAGTTATTGTCATTTTATTGTCGTAGTTTTGAAAAATCTGAAAATTAGAGAAAGTACCTGCGTAAAAATTGTTTAAAGCTCTTATGAACGAATACATACGTTTTGTAACCGTTAATTTAATTTCTTTTTTAAAGATGCGTTAATTAAGTGATTTATATATGTAGTAAGCTGTACTTTTGAATTTGGGATTTATTGCTTACTGAGACGACCTTGGTTATGAGAAATAAAGATAGACAACAAATTTTATTTTGTTACCATACGTATGTAGCATAATACGCTTACATTGACCTATACATACAGAATATATCTTGATATATGTACCAACCGACTCTTAAATCAATATGTAGACTTATTTTTTTCTGTCATAGATCTGACTGGGTAGCCTTTATTTGTTTTTTACAAAGCCATTTAATATAGGGTTACAGATAGTCCGCGAGTAATGTGTTCTTAGGAGGAAAATACGTAATTCAACGTGTAGTTCTCCTTGTTTATAGGGCAATATATGAAGTCATCGATATTTATTACACTAATATGACACAAAAGAAATTACATGTTGTATATCATATTTTTTCACATTCTAAACCCAGAATTTGTTCATTTATTGTAATGTCCTTAATAATGGGTATTTAAATAATAAACTCAATGGTAGAATGCCAACAAAATTAAAATTTCTGATGTAGCATTACCATGGAGTCGCAAGTTGTGTTAACATATGATTAAAAAGTAGGTTTTTCTTTTCTCTTTTTATATAAAATATACATTCAAGGCATAAACATAGAGTACATGCTCGTTAAAAAACTTTCTTAGGTTATACAATTAATTTGTATTATTTCAGCATTATGTACTTTCAGAAAATAGATATGTATAACATTTATAACAAAATCTAAGCAATAGGAACTAGAGCTACTATTCACTAGAATACCTCATTTAATACATATGTCCGCAATCTTCTTTTTACATATGTCAACGGGTCATTAAAATCTTTATGAAATCGAATCTTTATATGTACTTTAAAAAATTGGAATTTTGATATGTCCTATGTATATAATAATCGAAATAATATAAGTATGAACTTATTATTTATTTAAAATTGAAACTACTTTTCTTTCCGAATCGACTTCATAAAACACTTTAGTTTTTTGATTGTAACATTTGCTCATCACTTATCAATGTAATTAAATTTACATTATGTATAGTTGCTACAAGTAATTTTTGGGATTTTAATAGATACATTTTTCATATCTTAAGCTCCGTTTTAAGTAGTAATTACTAAAAAACCCACAAGAATCGTAAAGCTAATGTCGAATAATACGTGTGGGACAGGTTTTTGGTATGTACTTTTATTTATTAATATTATTATTATTTATTTTTCCTTAATGCTCAGAAGTTAATTTCCAATTGTCATTTAGAAGGTTAATTATTTCTATTGATCTAAAATTGAGCAACATGGTCTTAAAAGTACTTGGTGCATTTAGAGGTTTGCTACAGGTAGTGTCCTATAAGTTCGCTTGCTTTCAACGTTGTAAACCTTTTCTGACAGTTTCAGTGCAAACAGATATGTTTAAAATCATGAAAATATAATTTAATAATCATTTAAATGTATAAATATAAAAGTTACCTTTTTGCTAACCGTGCAATTTATTATGCATATATGCAGGAATGCGCGAAAACTGGAAATACCCACGGAATCGGAAACTTAAAAGTAGGTTAATCATATTGGAGCAGTGATGCCCAATCTTTAACTTGGTTTGAGCTAACTTAAAATTTAAAATTTCAGGCAAATTCCTTGTACGTTTCAATTTCTGTATTGCAATTTTCAACATTTTAATACATCAGCGATAAAAAAATATAGCTTATATTTAGATTCCAAATAGAAATTACCTAAATAGAAGAAACATATTTAATATTAACCTACAAACGATGTTGCTAAATTCATGCAATACAGTAATCCCTCAACATTCGCGATTACTAATATGCGAACGAATTCCACATTCGCGACCTTTGGATAGATTATTCGCGAACAAATAGTACAAAATATAAAAATAAAGTAGCTAAAAATTATAATGAATTTGTACGAAATGTGTTAAGTAAATAACAAGCCGACTCGGTAAAAAAAACATAATGCGTATATTGATCCCATCCGGTTTAATAGATAAGAGAATAAAAAATAAATATAATTCTCTTACAACTAAATAGAAATATTGTTTTTGCTGCAGGTGTAAGCAATTTTATCCCAACGATAAATAACACTGTGTAACACCTGCATTAACTGTAAGTTTTAGCAAGCATTTTCCTTTAGTTTTCATTTTGACTTCGTGTAAGAAATATCTGCTTGAAAATAGTGTAATGACTTCTTTACTGAAATGGAAAAAAAAACCGTAATGTCGCTCGCGGAAAAAGTTAAGTTGTTAGATAAATTGCGCGCCAAACAAAGTGCATCTGCTGTCGGGCGGCTTTTCAGTATCAATGAGTCGATATTGCGTTTTATAAAGAACAATGAAAAATCGATCAGAGAAAGTTTCGCCGCTAGTGCTCCTGCCAGCGCGAAAATTGTTTCTTAGGTGCGAAATGAGCATTAAAGCATTTGGTTGGAGGATATGTCTCAGAGGCACGCTCCGATCAGTTCTGCTCTGATAAGAGCTAAGGCTAAAAAAATATTTGATCGTATAAGCAAAGATTCTGATTCATCGTTTGACTTCCAGGCCAGCAAAGGTTAGAGAATTTCAAGAAAAGGCATAATTTGCATAATATAAAATTGATCGGTGAATCGGCATCTGCTGACCATGAGGCAGCAAAAAAAATTCGCGGAGAACTTAAAAAAACAATTCAAGAAGGAGGATATCTACCACTAAAGGTGTTTAATGCGGATGAGACGGGATTGTTCTGGAAGAGCATGTCGAGTAGGACTTTCCCTTCCAAAACAGAACGGTTAGCTCCAGGATTCAAGCTGGTAGAAGATCGAGTTTTTCTTCTCTTGTATGCAAATGTCTCAGGTGATTTTCTGATGAAGCAGATGATGATATATCGATCACTAAATCCGCAGGCATTGAATGGAAAAAATAAAAATCAGCTACCCGTTTTTTTTGGCGAGCTAATAAAAAATCATGTTTCACCGGTGTTTTATTCCAGGAATGACTTAATGATTGTTTTATCCCTGAGGTAAAGAACTATCTTGCGTCTCAAAACCTTGACTTCAAAGTCCTTTTACTAATCGATAACGTCCCTGGTCATCCCTCTACTTTGTTAGGAGCTCATCCTAATGTTAATGTGATATTTTTGGCGTCAAATACAACATCAGTAATTCAATCCCTGGATCAGGGAATAACTGCAGCATTTAAAGCTTATTATACCAGGCGATGTTTCAAGCGAATTTTGGATTCGATTGAACTTAATTCAGAAGAAACAGTGATTTCCAGTTGGAAAAAAAATCGACATAGCGGATTGCATCGTAGATGTCGACGCCTCACTGAGAGAGTTTAAGACAATGCATGTTGGATGAATCTTTGGCCGGAAGTGGTTATCAAAGAAATCCTCTTCCGCCCATAACAAATTAAGATGAAGAGATCATGGAGTTTTCCCATCAAATCGGGGGTGATGGGATTTGAGGATATCAGGCAAGATGAAATTCACGATCTAATAGAATTTCACGAAAATGAGCTAACCGAAGAAGAGCTATTAGAGATGGTGGAAGCAAGCGTTACGGAATTTCATTTCTTTATCTTTTTTTTTAACATGAGTTCTTTACTTCAGCCAAGAAATTCTCGTCACCTAAGAGAAATTTTAATCTTACAACGACAACTTGTTGAAAAAGTTGTAGAATATGATCCGTTTCTTATTTGAAATTTGAAGTTTAAGAGAGAAATCGAGGCTGCAATGCCCCCTTGCGTTAGCTTAGAAAGTTACAGACGCAATCGGCCAAGCAATACCAGATCACTAGTTATTTTCTGCCGTAAACTAGCAAAAACTAACTAAATTGTAATTACATGTACATGTAGATTAAAATTGTAAATCAAATTACCTTATGTTTTGTACTTTTATATACCGTTATGGAACGTAACCTCCCCAGAAAGATAGAATTAACATTCGCGAAGTTTTTATAGAATGTAACCCTCGCGAATGTTAAGGGATTACTGTAATTCACATGTGCATTACTTAATCTGCATCTAAGCTATAATTGAATAAAGGTTCGTTGTCAAAATTCACTTTGCAGAGGTAATAAGAACTCAACCATCAATAAATTCAGGCTGTGTTGCATTCTTCTATGAGTGGTATTTCGTCCGATGTCTTGAAATTTCAAAAATTTCTCATAATATTTTTATTTTTAAATATAGATTGGATTGAAACTAGATTGTTTTCATTTTTAAATTACTTATATTTTTTTTAAAACAGTTTTCCTAATTTAGACATAATATTACTAAGTGCGCTATATGCCGTCAGAGTTGGACTGTCGTTGCATGCCCTTATATAAAAAAATATGGACAATTGGACATGTAGGGAAAAAAAACAAGAAAAAGGTCTTGATCCTCACAAAATTCTTTAATCAGAATCTATAATCAGTTTGACCTGAAGATGCTCGGTTAGAGCGAAACCGGTCGTGTGATATATTAAAGAATTTTGTGAGGATCAAGATCTTTTTCTTGTTTTTTTTTTCCCCATATATACTACTCACACAGAGTTAAATTATGGATGTTATCAATTGGACATATGATCAACAAAGTGTGGTAACTGGAACCAATGCTAATTGTTAAACCGTAAACCCTCAGTTGCTTATGTAGCAGAGGCATATATTTTTGAAAGTGGAGATAGAGAGATACGATTTGTTTTAACTTCCTAAGAACCATCTTTGTTTTAAAATCATGCAACAGTAGGACACAAGCTTTTACTATAGATTAATCACTGCATATGTTTATGTTTTACTGGTTATTACAACTCTTTTATTACGATGACAATGGCGTACTTTATGTAAATAAAGTGGAGCAACTTGTGAGCATATAGTGATAAGTATAATTTGTTAGTTCCTTTTTACTTTTTTTTTTAAAGAGGGTTGAACCAAATATCTCCCTAATCATCATCAAGACTATGGAAAAATCCGCTTATTTTGCGCTTCATTTTAATCGTATTTTATTACACAGGTAGCAAATTATACACTTTTTCTTTACTGATTAAAAAAATGAGTTTTTGATACATGTTCCCGTAAAAAGAATCAATCTTCCCTATTCAAATTTTTAGAGTGGGGGCTGTTGCGCCACCAGAAATGATATCAAATCATCAGGAGGATAAAGAGCAGGGATCGAAAAGGTTCCAAAAATAACTGTTTCAAGCTATTATATATCGGTGCTGACTGAAAGACTTATGAGAAAACAGAAATAATGCCAAAACAGTTATTATTATAACGGTTCTGATCTAATATCGGTTTTCGTCACGGTTTTATATCAGTCTTTATATCATTCTTTTGGGTTCTATATTAGTTTTCATATGGGTTCTTTGCGGTTCTATGTCAATTCTGTTTTTGGGGTATAGTACGTTTCAGCGCCGCCGTTTCATCGCCACCGTTTCAGCGCCGCCGATTCAGCGCCAGGATATTTCAGCGCCGGGACGTTTCAGCGCCGGGACATTTCAGCGCCGCGTTATTGAATGGTTAAACTATGGATAACTTGATGGTTCATTTTTATGGAAAATTTTGTACCATGTGTATTGGTTGCAAACTACATATGTAACATTTTTCGAATTTATTGTGATTGATACCATCCTTTTTTCTGCCTATAAAATTAGTCTAGCTTAAGTAAAATAATGAGATCTTATGCAAGTGGAGTCGTGAGCTTCGATGAATAGAAAATTGTTTTAAGGATAAAAAAAACTTTTTCAGATTACATCTAAAGGAAAAACAGATAAATTAAATATCTTACTCAACAAGAGAAAAGTTTATTTTATCTGGTGTTTTTCCTCGGTCTAGGTTCTAGGACGTTTCGACGCGACCGTTTCGACGACGGAACGTTTTGACGCCAGATGCAATGGCAGTTGAATTTGATTTAAACATATGATGCAGAGATTTTTTTGAACGTCCGGGGGGCGGACAAATTAAAAATGTCATCATATTTTTTTTTAGTGTTGGAAGAGGTGAGAAGGGGAGGGAGTGCCTGTTTTAAATGATAATTTTCTTTTTCTGCGAAACATCGGGGGGATGAATCAGCAATGTTTCAAATCATATTTTTTTGGAACATTGGAAGGAGGAGGGAGGGAAATTTTTTATATTTTTTTTTTCCTTTTTTTTTAAACATTCGGAGAGTACACATTAAAAATGTTTCAAATCACATTTTTTTAACATTGGAAGTAGTTTTTTAAGTGATATTTTTTTTCTTTGTTTTTGAAACATCGGAAGAAAGAATGCGTTATAAATATTTCGAATCATTTTTTTTTAGTAATGGAAGGGGTGAGAAGGGGAGGAGATTGGTTTTTTAAATGCAAATTGTTTTCTTTTTTTAGAAACATCGGTAGAGATGATGCATGAGAAATGTTTCAAATCATTTTTTTTAATATTGGAAGAGGTGGAGGGGAAGTAGCATTAGTTTTTTTAATTACAATGTTTATGATTTGAAATTTTTTTAACGCGTCCTCTCTCTTCCGATGTTTCGAAAAAAAAATATTTAAAAAACTAATGCCCTTCCCTCTCCACCTTTCTAATATTAAAAGAAAATGACTTAAAACATTTTTAATGCGCCCTCTCCCTTTGTTAAAAGAAAAAAAAATATCATCAAAAAATCATTCTACCCCCTCCCTTTCCCCTTCCAATGTTAAACAAAATATATATGATTTGAAACATTTCCGATCCGTTTTCTTTTTCTGTTTCGAAAAAAAGAAAAAAAAATATAATTTAAAAAAACATTCCCCTCTCTTCTTGCCCCTTCCAACGTTAAAAAAATGTTTTGAAACATTTCTAATGCATCCTCTCTCCCGATGTTTCGAAAAAAAATTATCTTAAAAACAAAAATAATTCCTCCTTCTCCCCTTCTTCCAATGTTAGAAAAAATATTGCTTAAAAGTTTTTTTTATGCATCCTCTATCTAGATATTCCGAAAAAAAAAATGTCATTAAAAAGAACAATTCTCCCCCTCCATTCCCCTTCTTCTGATATTAGATAAAATATGATTTGAAACACTTCTAATGCATCCTCTCTCCCGATGTTTCTAAGAAAAGAAAAAAAATTCATCATTTGAAAAACTAATTCACCAAAAAAAAATATTTGAAACATTTTCAATGCCTCCCCTCCCGATTTTTAAAAAAAACAAGAAAAAATATCATTAAATGAAATATCCTCCACTCTCCCTATCCTCCTTCCAATGTTATAAAAAAATATGATTTGGAACATTTCCAATCCATCCTGTCTTTCAATGTGTCGAAAAAAAGAAAAAAATATCATTTACAAAAACATTAGTCTCCCCTGTCACCCCATCCAATGTTAAAAAAAAAATGATATTTCGAAAAAAAGAAAAAAATCATTTCAGAAAATTCATTCCCTCTCCCCTCTTACACCTTCCAATGTTAAAAAAAAAATAAAAAATTTTAAAAATCTGTGCATCATACGTTCAAATCAAATTCAACTGGTATTGCATCTGGCGTCAAAACATCCCGGCGTCGAAACCGCCGCATCGAAACGTTCCACGCAACCAAATACACATTGTACAAAAATTTTTCATAAGAATGAATGATTAAGTTAATGAATCATTAAATTATCTATAGTTTAACCATTCAATAATGCGGCGCTGAAACAGCGGCGATGAAACGGCGGCGCTGAAACGTCCCATTCCGCTGTTTTTGATGTATATTCGGTTATTACTAATTTTTATTATTACGTAGTGATAGTCGTAACAAGATTTGTTGCTTATTAAGTTAAGAAAGAGTACTCTTTCTGTATTAATAGTAAAAATTAAAATAAATTTATGGTTTGATGAATGACGGAATAGCAAACTCATTTATTGTGCGATATAATTTTTTTAGGATATAATTTTTAATTTGTTCTTTAGCAACAAAAGCACACATTTACCTACTTATACTACAGAAAAAAACAAATAAGGAGGAGGCGTTGCATATTTCGTCATCAAACACACAAGTTTGTTTCAATTACAAAAAAACAATCAGCAGTAAAAGAATGAGCACCAAAAATAACAGACGTGAATGAAAAAAGTTTCTGGTTTAAATTCAAGAATCCTACTAGCAGAGATAATATTGGACATGCAACTAGTTCTACAAAAAGGTTCGAATATTCAGACAAATATTGTGTTTGGTATCTCTGTTTAATATATAAGTTTCTATATATCGCTAACTTTGTTTTTTAGGCGGCAAAGCCTGGTAAGAGATTGCTACAATCAGTTAGAGTTTTTTATTTGTAATTATTGCAGTCCGTGGATTGTTGCTCTTGAAAAATTAGAGATGAATCACAATTCCATGTTACTGAATCGGTGACATCAATGCGAGTTGTCACTCTTGTCAGTTGAAAGTGTGGTCACAGATCACAGTCAGTTAAATTCGTGCTCATTGGGTCCCATTTCTATGTAGAGCTTCTGCAAGGTGATTCGATTATGTTTGGTTTGTCGCGATAGATGTTTCATTCTACGTTTATTATCAAATATTCCATTTATGAACATGATCACGTGGTAGTAATAAAGTTTTAAAGTTAAAATGCAAGAGTGCATGTAAAACTCTTGCATTTTAACTTCCAAACTATAAACATGTAAATAAAACTTAAAATTGAAAATCTAAATTACAACGCAAAATACACATACATATGTAAAATTTAATCCATTGCATCGACACATTAAAAATCATCGAAAAGGAATCGATGTTAACGTTAACACTGTAATCGAAACCGATATTTTCATGAATCTCGGTTCTAAATAACTGTTGTTATGGAAAATAACGGTTCTTCATAACTGTTTTGAGAACCGTAATAGCTATTATAACTGTTTTCAACCCCCTGGTAAAGAGTTATTTGAGATAACTCGTTTCAATTGAAATGCCCTGTATGTATGAAACGTAGCCTTTTGTTCGTGGATGAACTGATGGCTTCTGCGGTATATGATGGTGTTATTTTAAGAAGTGTTTTGGATGCATGATCAGCCTCGTACCAATCAGCGTGAGGGCCACGGCGATGACGCTTAAACTTACGGCCCTGTTGTGAGTTTAGGTGATAGGATAGAAGTTTTGGAAAAATGGTATTTATTCCTAAAATCGTATCTAAACCAATTTTGTCCATATTAGTTACGTGTTTCCATATAAACACTTTTCATTCGCAATCTTATAAATCATTTATAACATCACAACCTATGTTTTTTCCTGTTATACAACCAATTACGATGAAAGGACACAATTTTTTTTTAAATTTAAAATTTAGTTATTCTTGCAAAATACATTGTAAGGTGAGAACTATAATCTAAAGTTTAATGAGCAATATTTCTGAGAAGTAATAAAAGGCATCGGATTTGAGACGTTTCAGAGGATACATTACTATTTAATGTATTCTGCCAGAGCAAGGTAATTAAACGAACGAAGCGTACCGAGGCTATATTTTCCGAGTGCTCTTCAGAATGTAAGGAACATAACCGTTCGTTTTCATGAATAATTCCGAGACATTATCCCTATAAAACGTTTTCAGACCTTTCAGTGTAGGTATAATTTCGATGTACATACTGCTATGGACTGGCACCCCGGGTTTCGGAAATTCAAATGTGTATTTTTATTTATTCCTTATCAGCCTTGTCAAAACAATGATAGAGTTTCCGCTGTTCTAAATTTTATTAAGAATATTTATTTAATTGTTTGTTTCATTTCTTTTGGCCAGTTGTATATATTTAAAATCATTTATTTGTACATTTTGCGTACTCCCGTATTGTATAGTGTATTTGTTAGAGTTTTTCTTAGAGTTGCGTTCTGCGTTCAACGCACGATTTGTATATTTCATATATATGCGGGAGGCCTTGATAAGGGAGTTCAGTTCGTTGAAAGTTGCCCTAAGTATGTTGTTTTATTTTTTTTATTGCCGTTGAGGTAAAATCATTTTTATTTTAAATTGTTGCTCGGTTATTTGATTGATTAGCTTCAAGGAACTCCTAATTAATTATTGCTGTATTGTTTTAATTGTGTACACATTTTGGATGTTAGATCAGTAATTATTGTAAAAACGTCTAGAGGATTCCGCGAAAGGTGTGTTACATTAATCCGTTTTCTTATAAATTGTTTTGTATTTTTGTTAATCACCTCGGGAAGGTGAAGTGAAGCTTTGTGCTATTAAATTTTAAATTTCAATGTAAATTGTATCTATTTCTCCACGTGTAAATTATAGTTTAGATTTCATGACCGCGTGGATGATTTTTTTTTATGAAATTCCTTCTAGAACGAATCTTCCATTTTGTTTGTTAAAGGATTTTAAATCGTCCTTTGTCATATTAAATTCAAATGCAGATTTTGTTTTATTTCCCGAATCTTATATTCATGCAGTTTTTCAAAATATAATTTTTGGCAATCCCAACGTGTGGCGCGATATGATTGTAATTGTAATTAGTAAGGTTAGGATCCCGTGTTTTGAATTTGTGAGAATTTCTCGTTGCGTTGATAAGGCTGATGACCGTGTGCGTTTTATAAACTTTTTATGTACACCGCTGCGAGTATGAAGATGGACAGGACCACGAGGGATCAGGAAGTGGACGTTCCTGGAGACCAGAGTTGGCGGAGCCAAGGAACTCATGGCAGGAAGGAGTCGGTTGTGGCAGGACAAAGGGAAGGATCGACGAAAAGGAAATTGTGGCAGGAACAAAGGGAAGGATGGACGAAAAGGATATTCAGGGAGACAAAGGAGACAGTTTTAAGGAAAGTATTAATAGTATGTATGAGATGATGGCAATGATGAAACAAATGATACAGAATTATGACAGAAGTATTGAGAAATGGATGGATGTTTGAAAAAGATTACCGTTTGTTGATAAAGAAAAGAAAGAGATTCAGACGGAAGGGGATAAAATCAATCGGGGTTCAGATACTTCTAATGAGGAGAAAGTTGATGATAATAATGTTAATTTGAGTAAAGAAAGGGAAGTTGAAGTTGTTGATAATTTGAATAAAGAAAGGGAAGAGAAAGTTGTTGATGATTTAGGTAGAGAAAGGAAAATATATTAATAGTTTAGGTAGAGAAGAGGAAATGATGATGAAAATGTTGATGATGAAATTGATGATGTTGAAATAATGGAAAATTATGATGAAAATGTTGATGATGAAAAGGATGATAAAAAATGAAATATTGTGATGATAGTTTTAAGTTTGAAATACAAGGTTGCGGAAAAGTTAGAGGTGATGATATACAAGGTAGCGAAAAAGTTGTTGGAGATGTTGGATCCGAAGAGGATGTCGAGGTTGAGGTTTTTGGTGAGTTAGAGGTAGAGAAAGAAGAAATCAACAATTCCCAAGAAGAATTCCCAGAAGTAATCAACAATTCCCAAGGAGAATTCCAAGAAGTAATCAACAATTCCAAGAAGAATTCCCAGAAGTATAATACAATTCCAAGAAGAATTCCCAGAAGTAGTCAACTATTCTGAAGAAGAATTCCAGAAGAAGTTATCAATTCCCACATCGAATCCCCAGATGTCGAAAATCAAATTGAAAGCAACATAATGAGAAGAATGAAGTTGAAATCAATTCGAATGAGAAGTTTGAAGTTGAAGTCAAGGAAATTTCAACCAGCATGTATCCTTCGAAAATAAGTTGCCCATTATTGTCGTTGAGCCGAACACTCTCTTCAGATCAAGTCAAGCCCTGTCAAATTTAAAAATCCCGTTCCTGAACCATGTTGGAGCACAATTTAAAGAATGTTTCTGTTTTTTGAGTTATCCTTCTGGAGTTACAAGGAGAGGTACATCCATGGAGTGAGAAGTTCTTCATGATGCAGACCCACACTGCCACACGACTGCCCATCGTCTGCCATACGACTGCTATGCGATTGCTGTTGGCACGGATCAACCGGATGGTATGTTGGACACTCCCACCACGACCCCGGGTAGTTTTCATCACCCGGAAGTGACGTTTTCACCCTGTGTGCGGAGATACGGTATTGTTTGTTTAGTGCGAGACACTTCAGAATATTAATTTTTCGTGTGCGTACAATTTTAAGGAGAAACACTCTATTTTCGTTGAAACTTTCGTTTTCCCTTACAATTGGAGATGGTGCTATGGATGGCACCCGGGTTTCGGAAATTCAAATGTGTATTTTTATTTATTCCTTATCAGCCTTGTCAAAACAATGATAGAGTTTCCGCTGTTCTAAATTTTATTAAGAATATTTATTTAATTGTTTGTTTCATTTCTTTTGGCCAGTTGTATATATTTAAAATCATTTATTTGTACATTTTGCGTACTCCCGTATTGTATAGTGTATTTGTTAGAGTTTTTCTTAGAGTTGCGTTCTGCGTTCAACGCACGATTTGTATATTTCATATATATGCGGGAGGCCTTGATAAGGGAGTTCAGTTCGTTGAAAGTTGCCCGTAAGTAATGTTGTTTTATTTTTTTTATTGCCGTTGAGGTAAAAATCATTTTTATTTTAAATTGTTGCTCGGTTATTTGATTGATTAGCTTTCAAGAATCCTAATTAATTATTGCTGTATTGTTTAATTGTGTACACATTTTGGATGTTAGATCAGTAATTATTGTAAAAACGTTCTAGAGGATTCCGCGAAAGTGTGTTAATTTATCCGTTTTCTTATAAATTGTTTTGTATTTTTGTTAATCACCTCGGGAAGGTGAAGTGAAGCTTTGTGCTATTAAATTTTTAAATTTCAATGTAAATTGTATCTATTTCTCACGTGTAAATTATAGTTTAGATTTCATGACCGCGTGGATGATTTTTTTTTATGAAATTCCTTCTAGAACGAATTTCCATTTGTTTGTTAAAGGATTTTAAATCGTCCTTTGTCATATTAAATTCATGCAGTTTTTGTTGTCCAGAATCATAAATTCACGGTTAATTTTCTGCATCATCATTATTGTAATTAAATGTTTTTTTTTCTTTTTTTTAAAAAATATTAATGATTGTAAATATCATTTTAAAATCACTAGTTCTTTTATTTTTGGTTTGCCAGTTCTATTTTTGGGATTTAAAAGAAAGTCTAATTTTACAATCGCCCACTTTAACTTTTTTAGAGCTACCTTGAGATTTAAGTATCTCTGGCACCTTTTGATTTCATTTTTGCTGAGCTAGCTAAATTAATTTTGTCATTTTTAATTTCTCTTAAATTTTATGCTTGGACCATCAGTTCACAGCAATACGTATTCACGTATTGCTTCCTATTAAAATAAATCCTGCGGCGTGAAAATTGTTAAACAAGACGCATATTCCCGATTACTGTTTCTGTTAATAAGAGAATGTCATACATTTCCGCATTGTAGGTATATGGGTTAGAAAGGAATTTTCGTTCCAAATATTCCTACTCTAATTCAATATGTTAGCAACTGTTTTCCATTATGTTCGCAATTCAGAACGTTGGTTAAAGGATTGAGGTTGAAAGGTTTCCTCTACGTATAGGTACTTAGTTTAGCGGATAAAGGATTTAATCGTTTTAGGTCCGACTGAAACGCAGTCGTCTCCTACATAGCTTGAATACTTGTTTCGAGTTAAACCAATAAATTTGTGTCTATACAACGGAATGCGTGTTATTATTTCTCTGAGATATTTTTAAATACCAGGTGAAAATGATTATTTAATTTACTGTTTCAGTGAAATTTTATTTCCATCACACAGAAAAAAAAAGAAGAAACTAGTAGCAACATAGATTACCGTAGTAATTTTTTAATAAATTACTAGGAGGTACTACCGATCTCATTTTTACCATTAAAACTACCATTAAACTGCGTGCGAAAAAATGGCAACACCTCGAAAGAGATCAGTCACAAAGCTGAAATTTTAATAAAGCAACTAGTTACAAGTAAAAAGTCGCTGATAATCATCTGTCAGAACTTCATACACGAAGAGGAAGTAGATATTCTCTTCTGGCCTGCTCGCTGACCGGATATAAACCCGATCGAGCATATGTGAGATATGATGGGTCGGTACATTTTACTACAAGCAGCAAACACTTTGCAGGAGCTTCGTCATTATCTACAGCAAGTCTGGGAAGAGATACTTTTACGTTTTTGCTGATTGTTGGTATTTTTTCCAGTTGTTATGATTTACTACCGAAAGATAGTAGTTATGATTTACTACTTGAAACTTGCCAAAACATCAACTTTGTGACTCAGCTGTTTGAAGGTGTTGCAGTTTTTTGGCATGTAGTTTAATTATGGACCAGAACTCTTAATTTTTTATTAGAAGCGAAATCCAACAATGTATAATAATTATAATTATTTTGGGTTAGGAAAGTACTCAGAGCAACTGAGCAATTAATTCTTCACACCGAACTAGTATTCTTTTCATTTAACGTTGTTAAACAATACTAAGTATTGATCAATTAACAACGTAAAGCTTATTGAGAAATAAGGATTAGGTTAGCCAAAATTGCAGTTAATTTAATGCAGTTATAATCTTAGACCCTTTCTCAAGTATAATCCTCTCCACTGTCCCAAACACGTGCTCTGATCTAAACATTATTGTCGTAAAATTTTGCATGAGTACAGAAATGGGTGTAAAGATGGCAGTTCTCTTATTTCACCACACTAACAACGTATATTTAATATAACCTCAATGCGTGGAAGACACGCCTGTAAAATATTTATCTATTTATTAGGTAAATATCTTAGGTAGGATCTGTGATCATCAGAACACCGAGTCGCATTGAACTGCCACAGTATAAATCAAATCAGTACAGACATAACATTTTTTTATATATAGGTTTTTGGAGACGCAAAAAATTAATCTTCCGTTGTATTGAAATCGAGTAGATTCAATATATTATATATAATATGTTATGAAGGTTACAAATGATTTTAACCGGTAATTTTAAATAAAAGCTATTAATAGTCCCAGTTCTGAACTCGGTTCCTATAAAAAATAATTTAATGTTAAACAAACTATGAAACGACATTCTTGCAAATACCTGTGCAAATTTCAACGTTTGAAATATAGCTTCCCTCTATGTAAAGAAACGAAGCACTTAAATTTAAAGGAAAACGTTCTTTTTTCACTCTTTACAAATTTTCTAATTATCCGATTATATAAAATTTTTAGACACCTTTTTAATATTTTCATACGTTCCCGCATTTGTATAGGTGTCCACTGCAAACGAATAACTTCATCGAGCTCTTCCCGCTTTTGCAGGATGAGGAAGTGGATACTTCAGGTAGTGTTGTTCAAATTCATGCTTTTGTTGTGAGGTATTTAGCAAAGAAAATTTTAAAAATTATGGCTCAGTGCAAGAAGAATATACTATCTTAATTGTTGGAGAGGGGTACGGCCCAAATAACTTGTTAACTCCAAATACTCCATATTTGAAAGTTTCTGCTAAATGTATGGATGTTTTAAAGTATTTTATATCTACATATTGTATAAACAATAATATCTTGCAAACATTAATGGATAAATTAAATAAATATGTATCCTACAATTTTAATTGTTCACAACATAATTTACTCTATATGTTTATAAGGCTACTTACTGTTTTCAATTTACATAGATGGACTAAAAATCTTAATAATAAATGTTAATAATATTATAAAAGAGAGTATCATCAAGTATGTAATAAAGTAAATGGCTAAAAATATGATTTAAGATATGTGGATAAGTGTATTTAAAATAAATTATTTTAGAAATTACCTTTTTTTAATTAATATTTGTTTATCAATATGTAAAACTTTTTACTGATACCTTAAGTTTATTATGAATATTATACGTGTATTGAAAATTAATACCATTTCAGATTTGTTTAAATTATTTACATCCCCATGATGTGCAATTATGATCAATGTTTATTTCAAGCATATATTACATTACCACTCTAATATAGTGCCATTTCTAACTTGTCTTTTAATTACCTTTACTATTACACTTTTTAAGTTTATTGTTGTGCAAATTAGTTATTTATGTAAAATCATCAGTAGTTTCTACTATTCAGATATATGGTATAGCAGAAACTGCTGATTTTTACATAAATAACAAATTTCCACGACTTCTAGCATATTATCAAATAATATTTAAATTTGAATATACCCCGCCATAATCCATTTCGATACAGCGCTCGGTGTTCTTTGTCATAACTAACCTCTATGAACGTCATATGAGTAGAGAGCTACATATCTCCTATGTTACTAATGTGTAGGTGCCTCTGTGAGTCAAATTCAAAACAAGGGCAACTGGCAGAAAGCCTGCAGTAGTAACGACTACTGAAAATTATATTATTACATACATACAAGAAATTGATTTATTTAAAGCAACAAAGTACTAATATGCAGTAAGTATGGAAGTAATTTGCTTTAACAAAGTATGGTCAACTAAAACCAGTGTAATGAATTGAGTTTAGAAACTATAGTATCTTCAAATTAATATAATACAACGAAGTAGGTAAATATTTAGTGTAAATAAACGTTTGGCAAATATGTTGTCACATTTAATACTATATCCTACAAATGTTTTAATCTGATCCAATTTACTTTTTTTTTTTTAAACAAATAGTGTGCACATTTGCTACTGACAAAGTAAGTTAATGGAGAGAAATGAATATCTGTTTGTGCATATATAAACAAGCCACCTGTTCGGCTGAATTAATATTTTATCGATTTAACAATTTCTTTTTCTCTATGCAGGGAACAATTTAACAATTTTACACAGTTTGCATAGAAATTCCAGCGAATGCAATGATAAAACTAGGTTTCAATAACCTTGTTTGTTTTGGCCGGGTGGAGAAATATTGATTCCACATGTCCGACATTTTGCGGATTCGCATTTATCGGTTTCCCAAAAATAAGTTCTATCTCCCAATTTCCGGCCGCCGGAAGGGTGATGACAAGTGAACCGGAATACGACTTGTTTATTATTTACGCTGCTAAAATTAATTGAAATTTTGTTATTTAGGAGATTTTCATTTGTGGTGACCTTGTCCGAGTAAATTATATTGTTTGAATTATATTTTCCGATTTATCAAGATT
The DNA here is from genome assembly GCA_004143645.1 of Protaetia brevitarsis. Lineage (NCBI taxonomy): Eukaryota > Metazoa > Arthropoda > Insecta > Coleoptera > Scarabaeidae > Protaetia > Protaetia brevitarsis. The sequence continues at coordinate 146,431 of RXPK01000091.1, read as the reverse complement.
TATTTAAATCGTAACCATATCGTTTCATTATTTTCAAGTCATTTTTTTATGCAGATACTTATAGCGTAAGTAGGTAATTTAAGGTATCCACGTTTGCCTGTTATCAAAAACAATGGGTATTTTGCTGTGGTTAATTTATGTATGGCACGATATTGTTTTATGTATTGTTCGTTATTTACGTCATATTTATGCGTCATGTTATGTGGTATGTATTTTATTTTTTATTTTATTTTTATTGTCTTTGGGAGACTAATAAGATTAAAATCCCAGCACGAATCTCCATTGTAATGCTGTACAAAGTATGAAAAGTATATTACGTTTCGGTAGAATAAGTAATTGCATGTTTCACGTGTAAAAAGAAATAATCAATAGGCAATAGGGCGAAGAAGAAATTATAAAATATCTCTAAGTCTAGAAAATTAAGTTTTTAATAGTGGTGATTCCACAAAAAAAGAAATCAATGTCTGTAACTATGTTATCATATGAACATGTCATTCTGCAAAGGGGTAAGGGGTTCAGGGACAACCCCTGGAGTGGTGTCCCTGAACAGGAAAATGTAAAGGCCGTTTTACAGTTCGCAATTTTTCGTATTGCGTGCAATAAAATTGCGCGCAATGAAATATTATGTAAAGGCCGCTTTACAGTTCGCAATTTTTCGTATTGCGTGCAATACAAATAGCGCATTCAATGGATTTCGATCAGCTGTGTGCAATCTTATTGGTATTGTACGGAATAGAACGTGTTCTAATATTTCATTGCGCACAATTTTATTGCACGCAATACCAAAAATTACAAACTAAATCCATTGAATGCGCATGCGCTATTTGTATTGCGCGCAATTTTATTGTACGTAATACCAACAATTGCGAACGCTAAAGCGGCCTTAAGTTGTATATAGTTATTAATCATTATTAATCGTAATTAGATCTGTTTTATTTCTTCATAAATTCAGATCAAATAGATTATTTTATACCTGTTAAATCGGGACGAGTAGTATCCGGAATTCCCGTCCCGACACGAGATTTTATTTAGAGGGACGGGTCGAGATTTTCCGATAAATCCCGATCACTTCTATTGTACAAAACCAATGTCTAAGCAATATTCTCATTCCTAGATGTTGTCATGCTGATTATAAGATTCTACGTTTCTACGTTTTTTATTACGTATTCCTATTAATAATTAATACATGCGTTAAAGATGTTCCTGTCAAAAAAAAGGTTCATTTTTTTCCCTTCTCATCTCTTCCTATTTAAAACAAAAATAAAACATCTTAATGCATTCCTTACCCGGATGTTAAAAAAATATTATTTAAAAAATCATCCCTCTCCCCACTCACCCATTCCGGTGTAAAATAAAATGATTTAACACATGTTTAATGTGTATTTTCCCTAAATATTTCAAGAAAAAAAAAATAATGTTTCAAATCATCCACTCTCCCTCAGCTCTATAAATGTTAAAAAAATATAATTTTTTTATATTACATTTTTAGTATATCCTCTCTTCAGATGTTTCGAAAAAAAGAAAAAAATTACTATTTAAACAAATTAGCCCCCTCCCGATCTCGCCCCTTCCAATGTTAAAAATACATCATTTCAAACATTTTTAATGCATCCTCTCTCCCATTGTTAAAAAAAAAACAAAAAAAATACATAATTTAAAAAGAAATCATTTCCCTCCCCCTATCACCCCTTCCAATAAGTGTTGGGTAGAATCGAGTAAAGGTCCCAGAACAAATTTTAAAATTTTTACACTTTTAAATTTTCAAATTATTAAATTTTTAATATTTTCAGGCCAATGCATTTTTAGCAACACCAATGCTTATCCTAACTCTTGACGCGATTAAGAAGGGTTAGAGTTCCTAATAATTAATAATATGTCTCAAAGAATTATAATTTTTATAATATGCGGAATATATTAAATATGGTAATAAACGTATTAACATAAGAATAAAAAACGTCTTGCATGTAAAGCAAAAAACTTAACAGTGTCTGAATGAATGGGGAAAATACCGAGTGTGAAAAGATACTTTAACTGGATTAGTACTAGGTTCCGAAACATCATCATTGGTTTCGATTCAATGCAACGTTCCGGAACATATAAAAGTACTCGTTTGTTCCGGAACCTTTACTCGATTATACCCAATACTTCCAATGTTAAAAAAATATGATTTGAATCGTTTTTAATGCCGTTGTTTTTTTTAAAGAAAAAATATCATGATATAAAATCATCTCCCTCCCACACTCACCCCTTCCAATGTTAATAAATATATTTAAAACGTTTTTTAATGCGTCCACTTTCCCGATGTTTTCAAAGAAAAAAAAGATATTTAAAAAAAAAATCATCCGTATCCCATTTCTTTCTTTCCAATATTAATAAAATGTGATTAAAACATATTCGAAGCGTCCTCCCCCCGGTGTTATAGAAAGAATAATTTTATCATTCAAAACAAAATCATCTCTTCATCCCTTTAACCTCTCATCCCTCCCGATGTCAAAAAAGATCATTTAAAATATTTTTAATGCATCCCTTCTCTCGGTGTTGTGGCAAAAACATAATTTTATCATTAAAAAAAAAAGAATCATTCCCCTCCCTCTCACCCCTTTCAATGTTAAAAAAAATATATTTAAACATTCTTAATCCCTCTTGATGTTAGAAAAATAGGAAAATTTTAACATTGGTTGTTCACAGCTACGAGAAACTTACGGGACACGTTTAAATACCAGTACATCTACGATTTCAAGCTATCGGGAGTCTCGATTTCCCGAGTGCCCGATAAGCATCGGTACGGGAAGCCTTGTCCCGAAATATAGTCCAATCAAGTGGGATTTCCCGACCGGTCCGAATTAACAGGTATAATTATATTATTAACGGATAGTCTAGTTAGACGGATGCCCAATATAAGAGGCCAAAGAAGCAGTAAGACAGCAGTTTTGAATAGCACTGCTGTATGGAACCCCGGTGTGGCACGGAGTTTCATCTCTGCAGACATACAGACAAATCCTAGAGAAAACCTTTAGAAACATTCTTATGCGCGTTGCCTCATCCTACGGGATCGAATTACTGTTGGCCTTACCGGTGGTTACTGGCATGGCACCAATCGATCTAATGGTTAGTGAAAGGACCTATACCTATAACCACGCAGAGGAAGATAGGAAGCTGAATATATGAAAGGAAAGAAAATACTTCGGCGAAATGGCAAGATAGATGGGAAAAGGAGAAGTTGAAAACCTAATGGATGAAACGTCTAATTTGATACCTTAGGATCTGGATGAAATGCAAACATCGTAATGTTGATTAATACCTGACTCAGGTTTTGACGGCACGTGGATGTTATCAAGCGTGTTTACCAAAAGAATAGGAAGACGTAGAAGATGACTATTGCTGTGTTTCATAAGAGGAAAGCTACCAACCATATTGAAATGCAATTACTATTTTATGTACACACCTGTTTGTAAATCCAGTATAATTTGGATTAATTCACACTAGTAGTCATGGAAGTTGAATATAATTTATCGTCTGACAACTGTACGATAGCCTGGTATCCTAGGTATCTATTTTAATTGAATGGGGAGTGACCCAATGTGATTCGTATAAAGAAAATGTATGAAAATCCTTGGTTACGTGTGGATAGTGGAAAGTCTTAGAAAAGCGGTGTCATTTCTCATCAGATATAAATGAATTAAACCATATTGCGGGGGTATATCTGGTATCGTAGGGGATCTTCTATTCAAATTCATGTAATTACTCTATTCTGGAAATATACAGAAGAAACGTGAGGATTGTTCGACATTATAAGAAATTTTGCTGTATCTACTACACTTGGGTGTTTGTTCTACATGGGAGTGTGCATGTGTTTGCTGTTCCGGGTCTAATCATACATCCTGAATGTAACGAAGGAGGTGAATATACGAGCAATATACGATATAAATGAATGTATAACTTCTATAATATTTTGAGGTTATTATTTCGTATGAGATTAAAAGTCTGAGCTTTTATAAGTTGGCAAACGTGGTTGGTGGTTTCCTATTCTCTTATGATAGCGCGGGATATTTCAAAAATTCCTTTTTGAATTAAAGAATCTAAATTATACTGGGTAATTGATAATATTTGTTCCCAAATAACTATACTCACCCTGAGTAAGAGTTCTCATATCTTTTTATATATTTCCTGTATAGACTTGTTCATGAATTATACATGTTATTAATGATTGCACTGTTTTATTAAGGAAAGTTATTTATTTATTTTCTTTTTTTTGCTCGTAAAAAACATATAGCCGGAAAATCACAATACTATATATACATATAACATAAGTTTTCGAGTGTGATAGATGGAATGAAATAAGAAGCATAACCTATGTGAAGATTGGAGGCAAAATAACACCTGGCACGCTAATTCCATTAATGGTAGAATCCGCTGACAACTGGATCGCTATACACGAAATGATCAAAAATACGCACAAAAGAGCTCGATGAAAGACATAGGCAAAAACAGCAGAAGTATAGCAGAAACGGATGAGATAATCTAGGCAGCCGACGGTATCTGTTGATATATTCTCTATAAATGGTTCCAGACACCGAAGAGGGCTTTGGAGGAATTTTTAGTGGGTAGGCTATTTTGGGAGTTCCACACAACCAAGTTGCGAATGACCGAGCACTTGGAGTGCATATAGCATTTTTTTTCTGGTAAAAAATAGATCATATGTTTGAGGGAGAAAGTAATCGGAATTAGTATGATCAAGAAAAATTTAATTAGGGAATTTTATAACTTTCTTCTGCAGTTTTTCTATTCTATTTATGTGAACGCAGCATTACGCAAACCAGATAGTGCTACTGTAGTCTAGATGAGGCAATGCAAGGGACTTGTATAATTGTTAAATTATAGAAGTAATATCATGAAATGGTTTCGTAATGCGGAACAGAAGTCCCAGACTCTTGAATGTCCGCATACGCTATTTACATGAGGCACGAATGATAGTTTAGAATATATTACACCCAGGTCCCTGATTTAGGTAACTTCGTTGAAACTTTAGTTATTTAAGACATATTGAAAGAGAATTACATTCTTTTGAGGAGTGTACCTTATCATTTTGCACTTTTCAATATTTAATTTTACAATATTTGCAGCGTAATACACCGCAATACTGCAAAGACACGCACTCGTTAGTATCAGCTACTTATCGCCACATAAGGAGTAATTACAAAATTTAAATACATTGCTAATAATATTTCAGAATGTATTTAACAATATAGATCCTAAATGGGAGCGTTGAGGAACACCGGATAGTACATTATACATAACTAGACATGAAACAATTTACCACCTCTAACATAAGAATCAACCCATATGAGCAGATATTCGTGCAATCTAATGTTTTTCAGCTTATGAATGAGAAAGGCGTGGTTTATTTTATCAAATGCTTTCTGGAGGTCAGTGCACATAACATCCATCTGCCCCGATGTCAACAAGAAATTTGTTATACTCTAATAAGTTTGTCAAAGTGGACCTTCCTTTGCAGAAGCTGTACTGTTTTAACAATCGGAATGTGAGCTTTTTGCAAGCAAATAGCTGATGGCGATTGGAAATTTGTGGTTAACGCGCGTATACAGTTCCAAATGAATTAGAAATCGTATTGACTTGTTTTATTGTTTTGCCCGATTACAATTTACATGAATCGTTATAGGTGGCCCATGAGTAGAGCTGCTACTTTTTTCCTTCAAATACAGTGTCGTCAAGTGTGGAAACAAGTCCCAGATAACACGTAAGCTTACGATAAGCTTGCCACTTGCTTAACTTTACCTTGTCCAGACAAACTTAACAGTAAAAGGTTAATGCTAGGGTTAATGCAAGGTTGCGACAAAGTTATTATATCAAGGTACGGTGACTTCGTGTATTTCCGGAGTGATTCGGCGTCAATCGTTTATCGAGTATTGATTTTTTTTTTGTTTAACCGCCATTCCGCTATTCTGTCATCGACCGCCATTATTTGTTGTGTCCAGTTGTGTTTACGCGTTTGAGCTGTTTCAGTGTATAATAGTTTAAAACTCATTCATGCAAAAGTAAGTATTACCTAATTTTATATCTTTTACTAGATATGCGTTGTTGCTTCAAGAATATCAATAGTTTATAATTCTAACCGATGAATGAACTGTGTCTGCCCAATTGCCCCAACTATTGCATATAATTCTAACCTAATTTTCTACACCATAAGCGCATAAGCCAATGCATTAGTTTAAAAAGTTATAGTTTATATTTGCTAACTAGATAGCTTGTAGTATAATTGATTTATATAATCAGAAATTATGAATAATTAAATGTTTGAGGTTTTTTTCAGTTTTAATGACAGTGTAATAGAATTTTTAAATAAATTCAAAAATACACATATAAATTTAGTGTTATAATTAATAAGAATATTATATATATGTATTTGTATCTCTTATTTCAAGAAATCATTCTAATGTTATCAAATATTTTTAGAACCATACAGTAATGAGCGTCACCAAATTAAATTAAACCCAGGCGTAATGTGGAAGGTCTTAGAAGATTTTTCTTTCATAGCAGAGTGTTTAGAAACTAAAATGGATACGGTTTAAGGTTTGGCCCAACAGACTGCCACAATACAACGGCATTATATGGTAACTAATAAGGATTAAGAGGAGAATCAATTTCATAACTTATGAAATTCTTTTTCAGCGAATATAGAAGCTTCTATGACATTAGTAAACCATCAAATAGTTGAAAACTCTTCTTGGAGAAAAAAAGTTGGTGAGTAATTGATATTATTTAAATTATTACCTGTTTTTTTAAGTCCGAAACCATGTTCATTTATTGAATTAATTCCAACAAAAATTTACAGATTCGATATTTGATATCAACCCATGGAAGAACGTTAAGAGTTTGACATCAAAACATCCTAAAAAAGCCACTAAAGGACAATATTGCGGCAAATCATTCTCTAACAGGGAAAAGCTTAAAAAAACCCTTTCCAGAAGACTGAAATGCTTAAAATTATTTTTGGTGAGTATTTTATTTAATAACCACTAAGTATAGTAAAAATAAGATAGTTTGTATTTTGTAGTAACAAGGAAACAGTTACTTTTCATAATATCCACGACGACTTGTCGACTCTTGGAAAAATGATAGCCGTTTCCCTCGTCTTCCATCTCTGGTATTGTTTAATTTTTAATAGTTGTCGTTTTTTATTACAGAGAATCGCGGCAACACGATGGCAACGGAAAATAGATCATAGTGTTGTTTCTATATAATATAAAACGCAATCTAAATATGTATATATAATATGTAGAAGTTTTTTTTTTTTATTATTAAATACTGAAATTCTAATTTATTGAATGAATTTTACTTGATGCAAACAGATGGATTTTGAAACAATAAAATATTTAGGAGACGATGGACGGCATCCGAAATAAAAAAAGAACGCAAATTATATCTAATTTACTAAAATTCTCTCTGAGTTTGTTTAGCAATAATTTTGTAAAAAACATTTTTGGAAACACTTGGAAGTTACATAAAGTTTATTTGTACGAAATTTATTTTGGTTTCAGCTTGCTGTTATATTTTCCTTAAAATATTTTAGTAATTTTCAAAGTCACATGAAGAAGAGGTCATATACCCAACTCCTTCCTTGACTATAGCCAAGCTTTAGAGAAAGCTTATACAACCTTGATAAAGCTTACACAATCAAAACAAAATAGAATTGGGTATTAATTTCTTCATTTTCTGGTTTTTAGGTCAGAAATATGGAAATGTACATTAATAAGGACGTTTCACTTTGATTTCAAAAGCTTTTCGAGTATACATATAAAATATAAATTGTAAATGGTGTAACTTATAAGTAATTGTTTAATAATGATAAATCATAATTCAAAATTCATAGTAAACAATGTTTTGTTTATTAAATAAAAAATGTATACCATTTATAATTTATATTTTTACATATATCTTGAAAAAGCTCTTGAAATTAAAACGAAACGTCCTTAATGTACATTTCTATATTTTTATGACCTAGAAACCAAGAAAAAGAAGAAATTAATATCCAATTCCTATTTTGTTTTGATTGTTACAAACTTTTATCAAGGTTTGTACAGGCTTCTAAAGCTTGGCTAACATTGTCATCCAACCTTGTCATATCGTTTTACAGACAAGCTTATGGAACCTTGCATGGTAACCTTATCACATGCTTTTACAGACAAGCTTAACCTGTAACCTTACTTGGGAAAAACCTTGTCCTGTGTCAACTAGCAAGCTTGTCATAACCTTGCAGTAAGCTTACACCCTTGCCATAACAAGCTTGCTGACAACCTTTTTCCCTTGTCGGAACAACGTTTAAAAAGGCTTGTATTAACCTTAAATTGTTATCTGGGGTGAGGATGTTGATTCAATATTTGCTCATTCCCTTCAATCCATGAAGTTTCAATCGTATAGTAATTGTTGAGGTGTTATAGATGCACTGTGCATTTCTATAGGGTTATTTTTAAGGGACAAAGAGCTAATTAATTACATCAAAAGCGCAGTTAGAAAACGCACACTTGCTGATTAAGTACATAAAGTGTAACATATATTTTTTAATTAGCATTATTTGACTGTAATGTGTCAGTAGAAGTTGCAGACTTACTTATAAATCTATCAAACGTGACAAAAGAGTAACGTATCTACTTATAGCTTATTAAAGACTAATTGCATGGAAAAATATCCCTAATAAAAGTTGTTTGGTAATTTATTTTCTATTCATTGATATAACGGCAGTTATTTTATCGTCGATCATTGTTTAAAAGGCAATTATTTTCTTTTTATGAGAATAAAACTGAATACATGCATTATCATAGAAAGAGCAAGAAATTGAAGATTCTAAGAATAAGAAGGGATAGTTTTGACGAAGTGAAAACTTTCAGATATTTAGGAATGATAATACATAGGACAAATGAGAGAGCGTATGTAAAAGAAGAAGAATGTAAGAATATATAAGCAAGGGTGAAAGGAATCCTACGTAAATAAAAATTTCATCAAAGATAAAGGAATCAATAAAAATACAAAATTAAGAGTACGTAAAACTACAGTAAAAAATATAGTAACATTCGCATCAGAAATAATGGATTTAACGCAAAAAGAATAACAACTGAGAACCTTTAAGAGAAGAATAGTAACATATATTTGCGGACTAAAGAAAGAAAAACTTAAATATAGGTCTTTGATGAACGTGAAAATAAAGAAATTTTAAAAGGAAAAAATATAGTTACAGTATGTAAAGCGAATAGAATCCGATAGTATGGACATGTAAACAGAAAATCCGAAAAAGTGTTCACTAGAATAATAATGACCTAGAAACCAGCTAGGTGGGCCAAAGAGAAGACCAAGATCGACTTAGATAGAACAAGTAGAAAACAACTTAAGAATAGTACTAAAAATTAAAGATAGGTGAAGAGTAATAAAGAATAGGAAAGAATGGAGGAAGGTAAAGGAAAAAGCAAAGACGCACCACGATATAAAAACGAGCAGATGTCTGATCCGCCCCGTGAAATAGATCTAAGGCGCTTAAAAGCTGATATTTCTACGAAATAGCTCTAACATTATATAATATCCTATATGGGAATATCTCATAATAAATTGTTCATCATTTAATAATTATTACTACATCCAAATATAAAATATATGTTATAGCGTTAAGTCGATTGTTTTATTCGAGAATTCTTGGAATTGACTCCGCACTATTAAGATTTTGATTAATCTAAAATGTTTTCATATGTATTTTAGAAAACAATGAAGTACCCAGTCAGCACATCTATGTAAATTATATGTAAAATTTATGTTTCCCGAAAGTTAATATAATGTGCATAGTACATATTGAAAAACATAAAATATACGTATATATTACGTACAAAATGTCCCACTTTTTACATACATTTAACGTCAATTACTTGTAAATATATATATAATATATGTATAATGTAGGTATGATTATGGCAATTATACATAAAATATATGTGTTGTATACATACATCTATATGTATAGCATATCCGTAAATTATGCGTATGTATATATATTTGAAATAGGTAAGGCAATTCCGGGAGAGATGCCCTGTTGAGTGAGATGAGTATTGATAAAGCATTTGTATAGACCGCATAATACTACGTGCACTATTGTTGCAAACATTAATTAATATCAACATCTATTAGTAAGTGCATATTTAAATTATTAGCATTCCATCTCACTCAACAAGACATCTTTCCTGGAACTACTCTATGAAGTTACAGTAGAACTATAGGATTTTTATTAAAACAACTGTTTCAATATTCCAAACCTTTTTTTTATTGGGTTTAGTAGTTACATTGCCCCACTGTTTATTTTAGGCTTTTTATTTAGCATTCTTGTTTTCGCCTGCCGAAACCATTCTTTCACTCTGTCTTCAAATATTCGCTCATTAAACGTTGATTTATGTGGTCCATTGCTTACAACTCCTATAAAAAACACGGATGTCTGCGTTATATTTTCACAAGCTCTTTTTTTGTACTTAAGCTTAAAAAGCATCCCCCTTGGCAAAATTTCAATTTGCCACAATTCTTTTTGGTAACTTCAACAAAAAGACATCAAAATAACTAGTAATCTAATACAAAACCATTGGTAATTTCGTGTTTCATTGTTGAAGTTACTAAGAATAATTGTGGGAAATTTAAGTTTTGTCAAGGGGGATACTTGTTTACTTACGACTAATTAATTTTATAATCCGCAAATTGTTGAGGCTGCGTTTCCCCTTTCTTCCCTCCCAGCTAAATAAGGAGGCAACCTCGTTCGTAAATAATCTAACAAGTATCCTCCTAACAGTGTCCTCCACAGTCACCCCTCCAATACGTTGAATAAATGCAACCTAAAAGAAGTAAGTTTAAATTGTTAAGTTAACAGTGAATTACTAGAAAATATAACAAATTTACAACTAAAAGAAGATCAACACTTACAAGCATATTGCTTTCAGAATTATCAGCAAGAGAGTTTTCTAATTCTAGGAAATCGTTTAAATTTTGAATGGGCAATTTGTTTTCCAATTGTAGTTGGTCTTCATTTGGCGCCATGTGAGATGTGTCTTGCGATTGTTTGTTTAACAAAATTGTTAACATCTCTAACATTTCTTTTATATCAAATTTCATTTGTTGTATTGCCCTTTCCATGCGATCAACCCTTCTCTAAAAACGAATAAATTCCAAACATGTGTATTTTATTATTATAGACAACGAATAAATTTTCAAAGCAACTAGAGCAACATAAACACCAGTATATCTATATAGTCCTCCCGAAAATTTATTCGTTTCATTCTCTAGGTTGTCCACGAGTAATAGAAAACGCAAGAAATTTCCTCATACCTTGTAATCTAGAAATATCAAACTTGTGCGGACATGTGTTGGTGTGTGGACAGTTGGTGCTAGATGATATTTGCATTGAAGTACTTGTCTCTCTTTTCGGCGATTCTTCAATCAAGTGAATTTCCGTGGAAGGCTTCACTAGTATTGGGGTTTTCCTTAAATGAATGTTTTTCATTATCCTTATTTCCGTATTTTTGTTTCCCAACGGATATGTTAAGTGGAGCAAGATCGCTTTCACTGCTTCCATTACTCTCTGTAGATGAATATCTTTGGGGTCTCTTCTTCTCTCGAGACCCTACCCCTTTTTCAGATTCAGATTCTGTGGCCAAATCGGACGTAATTTGAGCTTTTCTCTCTTTCAACAAAGCTTCTTTTAGACTATCTGTAAAAAATTAAAACAGATTGAATGTGTGCTATTAAAAGCAAATGTCATTCAAATATATATTTAAAAATAAATAATAGATATAGCATTTATAATATAAATAGTGAAGTTTAGAGATTCTACAGAATTCATTTATTATTCTACATAACGTACCGCAAGATGTTAAAATTCTAACTTTCCAAACACCCCAACTTGTTTTCGGGGGAGTTTTATTTAGTAGAAGTCGTCTCACATCCTTTTCTGGCCACCAGCATTCAGTTTCCTCATTTTCATTTTCTTTGAGCCAAGAACGTAGTATAGTTGCGACTTCCGCAGTTTCCGTAAATTCTACGACGACATATTGTTCTTTCTTCTCCATATTATTTCCTAAAAACAAATATTGTATATTGGTTAACAAAATAACACTTATAAACAAAATGTATTACATATTTCAAACATGTATGGATTGCAGAATGAAGTTAGTTACCGCCTCACAAGGGCTAGAATATGGTTTTTGTAAATCTGACGTTACAATACATCAATAAAGAATTGATTTGAATTTTGTTTTCTCCTTTTTTGTTGCTATGAGAGTCGTCTGACCTGGATTCTCCGGAAACACTTAGCTTTTTGTATTTGGTCTCCCATTTCTTTTACCTGTTAAATTATATCAGCCATTCCATTAGCTTAGAGCAGGTCCTGAGTCGATATATGAAGCCGATGATCCTTTCCTTACCACCACCGTAACCAATCTTATTGATAAGATAACTGAGATGCTTAGTGATGGAGCAATAACGCAACATAATAATTGTTTTCACTTAATGGAATTTTGAGTGCTTTCTTTTTAACCATACTACTGTCATAAACTTTTCTCACTTTGGATAAACACGATGCATTAAAAGTACCAATTTTGCTTGAGGGATAGGGTTTCGAGAAATAATCTTTTACATATGTAAACTCTTTACCGATTATAACAATATTTCCATGACATGTTGCAATATTTTCAACTATACAAATAGTTCCATTTTCCAGTTGCACACAATTATTGCTTTCGGATACAGAGATTATAAAGTTTTCAAAAATAAGTTTTTTATATTGTGGACTTGAAGTTCCTTCAACTAAAGGTCCATCAAAATGATTTTCTGCCGTAGGGAAGTACTTTGCGGACTGTTTTCTGTGTATTTGACCAATTTCTCTTTCTTCTAGTTCTCTTCTAATTAGTTGTTGTAAGGGCAAAGCACTTTTCCTGATTTGTTTTTTAATTTTTTGAAGATAATTTTCAAATTTGAAGGCACTGAAAAGATCCACATTCCCTAGATTTTTGACATCATTCACAAGATGTATCAAGGAATGAACATTATAAGACATTTGCTCTGGACCATATAAATCAGAGAAGTGCAACAAAAAGTACTGAATTAATTCTTGTGCTACATTCATTTCAACAGCAGTTACTTTGTCGTTGGCGATAATTCTAATAGCACAACTCAATGCAAGAAAATGAGTATAATATTTCTTCTTTATATGCTTTAGAACTAAAGGTCCAGTGTACAGCAGCAACTGCCTAAACTCGGTCGCTTTCCACCTGTCTATATCCCTCAAAGATCTTGGCTTCCTAACAAATTCGCATGGTATTATATTTTGCAGTTGAATTAATTTGTGCGATACTTCATTTATTTGCGTGCCAGGTAATCTTACTGGTAATTTCCCTCTCATCCACAGCAGAACTAATTTTCGCATTACTCCTAAACAGACTAAATGCATGTAATCATGCGGAAAACTATTTATCATATCTATTCCTTGAATATTTTGGAGAACTGACGTTCCAATATGATGCTCTTCCTGTTCTTGGTTAACAAATTGGACGTGTGTTCGAAGACTAGCATCAGTTTCTGGAAATGTTGTACGGTTATCAATATAATTGCCTTTTTGCACGCACTTATCGCATCCGAAATATCCTGTGTGGCTTTTTATTTTTTTTATGAATGATCTGGCGGGCGCATCACAAATAAATGTCGAAATCTTTATATGAAATATTTTGCTTTGAAAAGTAATACCAGTCTTAAGTAAACTGTCATATTCTGTATAAAACTCTTCTAAATAAATATTACTGCATTCTGCTTATGCATTCCGTGGTATACAGCAATGAGAAAAGGTGCATCTACAATTTCAGGTATGGCACCTAATATTGGCCAGAACTGACTACCAGAACTTTTTGCAATAGGCAAACCGTCAATACTAATCTGAAGTGCCAGAATATGAGGTATGCGCTGAGTTAAGCTGCATTTTTTTAATATTGCACATATACTATTTTCAATCCCAAAATGATAGTAATGGCCAGGCTTAACAGGTCTTATTGTATTTTGGTATGTCTTGGTGTGTGCAGTAATGCCCTGCTATCTTTTGGTAAGTTATTAAAACAAGTGTGTTCCCTTAAAAGACCAAGTAATTCATTAAGCCTTGAAGAGGCAATGTTTGCCTGTTTTGCCCAAACTGCCAACTTTTTAGCAAAAGTATCCGGCATTTGTTCCTCAACCATGTATGGCTCATCATGTTGTGAATTTTCAGGTTTTGCTGTGAATGATTCCGTTGAAGTTGTGCTATATGCGTCATCTGACGCATACATAGGGATTGCTACTTTATTTAATTCATTTTCGCTGATACGCGTTTCATCGATAAGATATGATGAAACAGTTAAATCGTTTCTACTTATGCTAGTTTCAACTTGGGTTATATCATTCATTGGCTCAGTTACACCACTAGTTGAATCCCTTATATAATTAGAAATTGTCCGATTTTTTTGTCGTTTTGATAAATGCATTAGTGCTTTGTAATGCCTTTTAGGCATTTTTGTAAATAGTATGGCTTTCACAATCTGAAACAAGGCCCAAACTGTTTGTAAAATGGCATCCCATTTAGTTTTCGTAGATAGTATAAACAAAAATAAAACTCGCATTTATCAGCTAATACAGCAACAGCTGCTAAAACATTAGTAATATATTTCTTCTGTTTTTTTGACAAAAATTACCAAAACGGGCATGCAAAATTGTATATATATTTATAGTATAGTAAGTTATATTAATATGAAAATGTTTTACTGAATATATTTAGCCAAATTAGTAAAAGCACTTTTTTTCACAATTTAATGTGCCTAAAATCTGGAACGATACCCCTATAAACAGGACTTTCAGCATAAAACACTTTCTATATGCGAGTGAACACAATAATTGAATGAAATAATTACATATGGGGTTGGAAAGTCTACAGGTAGTACCCCTAATTAAACGGTAGTAGCGTCAGAGATGCCAGGCAAAAGTGGAAATTCCCTTTTCATCTGAATACAAAGAAAGTAATAAATTGCAAGGATTTAACAATAGATAGATATCCTAGTTCTCTATACCTATAAGTACAATAAAATGTGAAGTAAACTATGTACATAAACAAACAATAAAACAGATGAAGGAAGATACAATTCAAACAATATTGGGAATTCCATAAATGATGTTAAATTAAAGTGTATAAATAATTAGTAAATGACAATAATACTACAATTATGTAATCACATGCAACTGAGCTTATTTGTTGTTGTATTGTGATAAATAGCAAAATAAATACTAAGACTTTAGTAAGATTCTACATAGCAACTTACCTTTATTTATATTAGATGATTTTATTGGTAGGTATGCGAATTTCTTTCACAAGTGCCACTAAAAATTCACGGTGTGAAAATTACATTAAAGAAAAGTTCACAATATAAAACCAAAAAACCAATATACATTTTATATCTTGACAATGAAGAGAAAAAAGAAATATTTATACAGTATCGAGGTTATGTATTACCGGTTAAAACTGCAGAGTTTGTTTTGCCGTCCATTTCGAAGATATAAAAATGTATATTATTTTCTGGTTTTAGATTGTCTTACCGAAGAACAGCATATGAAACGAAATAGAATAGAAGCACTAATGTCTCACTACTATGCTCACTACGCTGTGACCGTAGCATCCGTGTAACCACGTGTAAGTGTAACATCGCGGTTGGCGCGTGGCGTCACATGGCGGCCATTAATGTCGAAATGGCGCGGGATATTTTAAATATTAGAGGGCGATTATTACGATTTACGACGTTATCTCTTTTATTACATTTTAACAATTATTTAATAATAATTGATTTAAATATGTTTAAAACAAAAATGCTATCAATTATTAATTTGGTATTAAATAAGGAGGCTTATTCACAGCACAAAATTAAAATATATTTATAGCTAATCTACTCTAACCCAAATAACAAATTTAAATTTTCCTCAAAGTGTTGCCTATGCTTTTCCTCTCAATTACCAATATTTCATATTTTCTTAATAGTTATTTTAATATCTTTATGTTGAAGTTACTAAAAATAATTGTGGCATGTTTAAATTTGGTTAGGTAGGTAATGATGTTTATTCTATCTTTCAGCTAATCTCAAATAAGATTACAAACAATTTATAACGCATTAGAAATGTTATAACTGATTTGTTATCTAAGGATTTTTCATTCAATATATACAATTTTAAATAATGTCAATTTTACATAAATATTTCACATATTATATCTTTGGTGGTGTAGATGTTAGATGGACATACAATTATAACATTTAGTATACATATAATATACGGCTGTGCTGTACATTTACAAAATTCTATGCTACAATTATATTGTTACCTTTAGTATTCTTTTGTTGGATTTTAGTAACATTTAAGAGTAAAATATTAACTAATTACTGGTCTTTAAGTTGTAAAATAGGTCAATTGTTAACGTCTATTATGCGTATATGGTACGTTTATCATTTACGTTGACATTAACTAGACATCTAGATCCAACATATATGTATATTAGACGTATCGTGCTAACTGGGTGGTAGGCTAAAAAATTCAAAATTTCATTTCAATAAGAAACACCCACTTCTTTTATCAGGTAAACACACTTTATCAACATTACTTGTAGAATATGAACATAAACGACTACTTCATGCTGGCCCACAGCAGGTATTAGCGTCCATTCGCGAAAAATATTGGCCGATTGGTGGTAGAAACTTAACAAAAACAGTAGTCCACAAGTGTATAACGTGTTTCAAGGCTAATCCTACAAGCACAAATCAAAAAATGGGAAATTTGCCTAAACATAGATTAGAACCAGTGTATCCATTTTTTACTACTGGTGTGGACTACGCAGGTCCATTCCAAATTAAAAACAGACCTGGGAGAGGTGGAAAAACAATAAAATGCTATCTTTGTGTTTTTATTTGTTTCACGACAAAAGCTATTCATTTGGAACCAGTTAGTGACTTAACAACTCAAGCATTCATAGCTACCTTGCGTAGATTTATTGCACGACGAGGAATGCCTAGTCACATTTATTCAGACAATGGAAAAACATTTGTTGGTGCTAAGTCAGAATTGCGTGATCTTGGCAAGTTTTTATTGCAAAATTCCCAATCATTGACAGCTGCTGCTTCACTTGAAAACATTACTTGGCATTTTATTCCTTCATACAGTCCACATCAAGGTGGATTATGGGAAGCGGGGGTTAAATCAGTGAAATATCATATAAAAAGGGTTATAAGGGGCACATTAATTACATTTGAAAATTTTCTAACAGGTTTATGTCAAATTGAATCAATATTAAATTCCAGACCCTTATATCCTCTTTCTTCATCTCCCAATGACTTTGACCCAATCACACCATCCCATTTCTTAATTGGACGTAAGGCAACAAGTATACCAGATCCAGATGTTGCCACACAACCAATGAATAGACTCAACACACTTCAATTACTACAAAGAATAACACAGCGCTTCTGGAAGGATTGGTCCACACATTACATCGCGGAACTACAGCAACGGACAAAATGGAAAACCAAGCAGAAGGACATATCCATAGGAAGCCTGGTGCTTTTGAAAGATCCTGGCACATCACTACTGCAGTGGAAACTAGGTCGTATCATCGCTACACACGCAGGAAGTGATAACATATGTAGAGTGTTGTCCATCAAGACAAATAATGGTGTTACAAAACGTGCAACTAACAAAGTTTGTCCGTTACCCGTTGACACAGACAATAGTGAATAATATAATTAAAATTCAAAATTATTTAATTTCATTTGTTACAA
The DNA here is from genome assembly GCA_004143645.1 of Protaetia brevitarsis. NCBI lineage: Eukaryota > Metazoa > Arthropoda > Insecta > Coleoptera > Scarabaeidae > Protaetia > Protaetia brevitarsis. The sequence continues at coordinate 128,564 of RXPK01000091.1, read as the reverse complement.
TTATACTAAATTATTTGCAGTCCCTGCAAAGGCGGGTAGTATGTTAAGATTACTATTAATAAAACGCGCATGCGCAGATAAGTGAAAAACCTTAGACATTAAGTTTTGACAGTTGGTATAGAATGTGCATACAAAGATGACGCTAACAAGACGCGTTCTGTGTAAAGCAATAATAAAGGCATAAAAACAAACAATATACAGTCCATATTTCATTAAAAATCAACAGTTGATGATAAAAGTTGATATAATTAACACAATAATCATGGTTGTAACAATTTAAATACTTAGTGTTAATTTATAAATGTCTTAAATTTAACTTTGTAAAAAAAAGGAAATTAGACAATATATTTGTTAAAAAAACTATCTATTTTATTTAAAACACGGATTTAAATTTTCGTTTGAGGTACTTCATCTACAGCAATATGTTTATTAAACCCGTGCACATAAACTCACAAACTTAAACTCGTAAATTTTTAACTGTTCCCAAAAAACGTACATTTTCCTTAAAAATACAAATAATAATTAATTGATTTTTTTAGAAAAAAAAAAATAAATTAATAGCAGCGCAGCCGCAGGTAAAAACTACGTCGCGTCGTTAAATCCCTCTGCAAAAAGCCGACAAAGCAAAGCCGCCACTAATGCGCTTTGGTGCAGCCGACAAACAAAGAATATATATAGTACGTAAAAAAATAATGAAATGAAATATACAGTACGTAAAAAAGATAATGAAATGCACATAAAACAAACAAAGTAGTATTGTAAGTAAACACTAAACAATATATAAATAAGAACTATGGATGCGAACAGTTTTACTGTGCAATATTTGAAAGACAAAAGTATGGGCAGACCAAAACCAGAACTTAATTTGACGCAAACTACAAAGGGCAAATTTAGAGACTTTACAAGAAAATTTAAGGACATGTACGAAAAAAATGATTGGAATTTATTTAAAAATTTGCATGTTCTTAATTTTGTGAACACCCTACGTTTCCGACCACGAGTCGCCACTGAATGCCATGGATGGCTAGGTTGGGTACATGGAGGCTGTGCGAATAACGTGGATGAGTTCGTCTTCTTGTCTCAATTGTGAAGATTAAGTTTAATATTCTTATCGTTATTGTATTTTTTTTATTTTACTTTAAAGAGTTTAAGCTTTGTTCCTGCATGTTTTTAAGAATATTTTAAGAATCTATTTTTTTTACCTATTACCTAGATTTATGATACGACCCATTCTTAACTCACCTGGAACCCTTCCCTGGTGTATTTACACATTTCTTTTCAAAATTTTCTCACATCAAGAGTACCCATTGAAAAATTGTAAATTCATCCATCAGCAGATAAGTGTTCAAAAATTACAACAAACCTACTTAGAACCTTGTATATCAATTTGAAATCCTGATGCAGTGTTCTAAAGCTTAATGTTCCTATCTTGCCCGACCTTCCCTAATTATATTATACTATTACTCTCTATTTCTATTTAAACTTTTTTTTGCGGCGATCATATTGCCAATAACATACTGGTTGTAAAGCGCACGTGTACGGACCTATTAACCAGGAACAAAAAACAAACACTACCGTTGTAACTACAATAAAATTATTAGTTGGCTTTAAAAATTAGTAATCTCTAAGAGCCGTTTTACACCTACGAGAATTTTTATAAATTATAACAAAATTTTTGTCGCGACACTTTTCATGTCGTTTTACACAGGAAGAAATTTAAATGTAAATTTTCGCGATATTTGTTGTCATAAGCAGGCGCATTGTTTAAATAAATTGCTGTTTGATTATGGTCATCACAGAAATCCTAACATAAATAACGGTTAACCGAGAAACCAGCAAAATATGGACCGTAATTGTTTAGATTTAGGTTTACTTCCATTTGTACATTAAAGTTATTATACAATATATCGCGTATATAAAACAATACGAAGGAAGAGATCGAAAAGATCATGTTTTGGAGCAGGAAATGGCTATTAAACCGGGATGGACGAGAAAAACTTGCTCTACTACATGAATTGCACAGTGAACATATCTGTGCTTACCCAAACTTTCTGAGAATAGAAACAAACATCAACTACATCAAATGATGGCAGATGTCAGCCGCTTCAAAGTAACTGATGGACTCGTCGCGTCACTAATACTCATTCAAATATAATACTAGTATATATTTATATTGTATTTGACTCATTTCACTCATTCAATATGGCACTGTTAAGATTTTCCTCCATGTTCATAAAATAGCGTAATCTTTAACATAAAGCTGTCTGTGATTAATCTTATGCTATATTATTAGGAAATGCTTCGTTAGCTATTTTGCCCGTAGAAGTTTTAAGGAAGCGGTATATTTGCCAAAATCACTTTGAGAACGCTTGTTTTATCAATCAAATTTTAGAAAATCGCCTTACAAAAACCGCCGTACCCAAACGGTATGACATACAAAATGAAAATGAACCTCAGCTATTTACAAAAGAAGATTCACTGTTGGAACCAAAACCTGGTCCATCACATAAAATGTATGTAATGTGTATAATTGCGGAAGATTTGAATTTTGTTTGAATATGAGTTTATGTTTTCAAATATCATGGTATTTCTGAGAGTGAATTTAAAAAAAAGAAAAAATTTATAGATTTTATAGATATACTTTTTTAACGTTTTCTGATATTTTTATTTGTTTTTAGCAAGATAATATTCTTTCGCTGTTAACTGCAGATATATTAACAAGAATTAGCAAAAAAAAAAACATAAATTTATATATCAAGAAACAAAGATTATTTTAAATGTCCAGTAGTCCACTAAAAGCAAAATATTTTATCACCGCAAATAAATCAACAGTGGTAAATAAGATATAATATGTGCTATGAAAAAGTTAATAGGCATTTGAAGAAATAAATTAAAGCAAATATTCCGTGTGTAGCTTCGCTTCAATACAAAAATATGTTTTAATTTCATTATAAAACGAATATTAATCGATTGAGCCCATATGTGTGTTTTGGTTTTTGTTTTATTTACTAAACTGTTACTTGTTTTGACTCCTTTAATATTCATTTCATAATAATTTTTGCGAAATGACAATTCATTTAGGAATGCTCCACCACTTCGGTGCGCGCGCAGTTAAACCACTTTCATTCGTTTCGCACCGACTCTTCGGTTATCTTAACTCTGTATCTTATATTTTTACGCGTCTGTGCAACAGAAAATTCCACTTACGTTTAATCACGTCAGATCACCTTTAATATTTGTTTGGGCGTACAATTTTCTAAAATCAGCCTAGCTGGGACATCTAAGTGCGCCAGCGGAACTATTCTTTGCCCGTATATATATTTATATTGTATTTGTATATAGTTACTGAACTAGTTGGAATGCACATTAATATATACAATAACCGATAGGTGACGCTGAGTGAAAGTTTGGCATAGGTTATATGGCTATAAAGTTAACATGCGCATGCGTTGGTAACAGTACATATCGGTTTGAGAAAAATCCGCAAATCGTTCTGACTGTCAGCAAACCATTACAAACCATGTTGGAAAATATGATTACTAGTCGAGGATTTTAAGTTTGGCTTTCTTAGAACGCATATTTTTCACTGCACATGTCTCGCATGATCAGTGATGGGTTTCAGGCTTTCTTGGAACAAACCTATAAACAATACCAGTGTTGCCAACCTGTGGGAAATTTCCCGATTCGTGGGAAGTTTTGAAGTCGAAGAGAAAAAGGGAAATAGCATGGTATTGGTGGGATTTTTTTTGCATAGCTAGTTATCTGCTGATGATTAATTAATCAAATTAATGATTCGTTAATCGGTTCGAATAATGGTTTGGGATGCATTTTAGAAGTAAAATGTTTAATTAACAATAGGATTACATATCGTGCAAACACGCCGTTAGGATACAAATGCCTGTTATTCTATATATGATAAATTTTCTGGTAATAAATAAGTTGTTTACGTTATTTATAGAATGGTGCGACTATACTAACTTACTACTTTATTTTACTGGTGGGGTCAACCGTGTCATCACAAGATACGCAAGAGCATACCTCTTGTGTATTTGTATCATGGTACATATGGTAGTCACTGTGTTTCGTGTATTCGTAGGAATTTTGTTAAAAAAGGGAACTTTTAATAGTTTTTGTGGAAAATTCTATGCTTAAAGGTTGGGGAACATTGGGTATTACCCTTTACCTTTCCAAACCCATTATCTAAACCATAAACCCTCTAAACGCATATGTCAAAAAATACTTTACAGTTTGCACAGTTAATTTAAGTTTTCAACTAATCTAAAATAGACGGCGTCAATATCACACGAAAACAAATGATAAAGAACGCGAAATTTCTTTACATTTGTTTGGTTATTGTTTAGGTGTGGTTCAGGTGCTTTTAACCTATTACGTGATAAGAAATAATTTCAAATACAATCAAAAACTAAATAGAATATATCCGCTGCCAGTAATAGTGAAGTTAGTACTTCGTTAGTACAACATCAATATATGACTTTACAGCAAATAATATCAAAGGAGAATACATCTCATTTGAAAAGTACGAAGGACATGTTTGTATTATTGTTAATAATGTAGCTTCACGGTGTGGCCACAAAAAAAGCAATTATGAGCAGTTTGTTAAATTGATGAGGAATATTCTGAAAGCAAGGGAATACGTATAGAGTCAATTATTATGAAAAATTGCCTAAGTTGGCACAATTTACTTTAATGATACTACTTGAAAGTATTGTAACGAGCGCCAATTTTTAAACTGGTAGTTTCGTTAGGCGCTCCTGGATGGCGCTCGCGTAGCTGAATAAGGAACTACGTACGAGGAATGACAGAGGGCAGTACCGGGTCGAAGATTCGTGATTATTCTTCTGAATCTAGAAATACGCCCTAGATGTTTCCGAAACCGTCTAGTCGGTCCGCCCCAAATATAAATAACGCGTGGGGATTGGCCGTAGCCAGTCAGTTAGTCGATACGAGTTGAATTGTGCGGATAAGCAAATAGAGAGTGGAAATAAATACGAGAGAATTAATACGTGTAAAAGAAATGTCGGTGCAAATAAATCGTTTACATAAATTAAGATATTAGTAATTAAGTGATTTAATTAATAAGCATTTTTGACAGTAAATAGTGAGTAATTTAATTTTAGTGTTTATTTTGGTCTTATTTAATAGATTTTAAGCAGTTCGTAAGTGTGTTAATAAATCAAGTTAATTTAAATATATCGCTTGTGTATTTTTCTAAACCCCGACTACGTTTTAAGAATAGAAAAAAGTTACAGTATAATAGTAAATTATTGAGAGAAATTAACCAATCGAATAATTAAATTCTTCGTCTAAATTAATATTCTTCTTAAAATGAAATTATATTTGAGCGTTATAAAAAAGGAAAACTTGAATGAGACAGTGTTAGAACATTCTATATTGTAATTGCATCATTGGTTATTTACACTTGAAATTTAAAAGACAATTTGTGCCATGATCATATTAATAGGCAATATTGCAAAGATGACAAGAATGATGTGCTCAAATAAAAAAAAATCAATGAACATTAATTTTATAACGTATTGAATTTAGGGGAAATTCAAATTGGTGAATAATATTGTACCGTTGATCGTTCTCAATTTCCGCAGTCTTCAGCACTTGTTGCGGCAACAGCACTTCTGCAGCTCCAGTATATGCCAATAATCTTATGAAAGACTTACAGAATATAATCACAACAATAGGTTATTATTAAACCATGTATAAATGTAATGATAATTATCAAGTACAACTAATTAGCAAATTAGGCGGAGCCTGATTAGATACATTAATTAACACGAACTTGCGCGTTGTAAGAAAAAAAAACTTGTGGTAGCTGGAAAGAAACGAAAAAAATTTGGAAGAAAAGTAAATAAGCTCACTAAAACTACAGCAATTACCTACAAATACATGGTTTTCCCTTTAAAACAGTCCAATACAGTACTACTAAATCCTACCCGTAGAGCATTTTACACTTCAGATACATAGCAGATAGATAAAACTTGAAATATTGCCATATAGCAATTGTATAGCTCTTCATATAGATTATGTATTAAATACGTATTTAATACCGATAAATGCCCGCGCTGTGGAAACGTAATTTACCTTACATACCAGATACGTATGGTTATATATATTCGATACGTGTTCAATACATAAATTATATATTTCATACGTATTTCTAATATTGCTAAAACGCATCTAAAATATATACAGCATGTTTCACATTTACTTTGTCTTGTACTACTTACTTCCACGTATTTACTCGCAAACTAATGGAGATTAGAATGCGATAGAATTGCAGTAAAATCCAGTGGAATTGGGACGACATAGTACATAAAATTCTGCCATTATAACTCTCTCCGTATAAATAGCCGTTTCCTCTCCTCCACTTTTTTTTTAATTGTACCCCCAATTTTTTTTCCGCAAGTAAAAGGCTATTTATACGAGGGGTGTTATAATGGCAGAATTTTACTTACAATATCGTCCCAGTTCCAAGGGATTTTATTGCAACTTTTTGTGTCCATTAGTTTCCGAGTAAATACGTGGGAAAATAAATGTGGAACACTCTGTATATAGGTTATTTATTCAAACACTTACAATATTTCTATTTTCCATTCTCAAAGAACTTGAAATCGATTTAGAAATTATAAAATTCACTACCTGGATCTGAGTTAACACCAGCCTTTTTCTGGTCAAATTGAGGTATAAGCTGGGGTCTCTGTAAAAGAATAAACGATAGTATGTTATGAAAAAGCTACCAAAATTAGCATTTCCTAAAAGCTAATTGAGGGACAGACATACAGGGTATTAGTTCACTTTGCGGTATATGAAAGATTAATTTATTTGGACAATTGTTTTGAAAATATCTATATATTTTTATTTTTGAAGGTAGATCGAATAAAATATATGTGTTTTACTACGTTTTATTGAATATATTTTAGGGAATGCAACAATTAATATAAGAATTTGTAATTTAAAAAGCATGAGTACTTACAATATTTCTATTTTTCATTCTTTAAACACTTCAAGAATGATGGTTCCCACTTACGTACAAAGAAAAGGAAGATTTTTTAAATTAAAGAAATATTTAGTGCCGCTTTTTAAAAGCAGAATTTTTTCAATTAACACATATTTCCTTCAACAGAAAACAATATTGTTTCAATGAAATAATGACGTAAATAACAAAACAAAAAATATGTATTAACTGAACAAATGGTTATTTTATAATGGCAAAGAAAATTTAAACCTATTTGATTTAAAAAACGCTTTTCATCTGTGTACATTGCGTATATTTAACCAATACATTACTGGTTGCAAAGAAAGCTTCCAATAGATTGAAATACTTTTTTTTCTATTTCGTACATACAATGATTACTTTGTGTAACCCTTTGTGATAGTGGTGGGTATAATCGAAAAGGAAATCATTTGATTATTGGCGATCATTTTAGAATTCGATTACGTCATTGCAACTCTACTTTTTTTTAATATATCAAAAAAAATCTATTGTTACTTTAAAATTTGTCTGACAAACATATATGAAACTGGCATTCATCTGAATGAGTATTTTGTGATGCCATCTAATTATAGATTACATCGTTAATGATTAGAATTATGTAGAAGGGTGGGGAACAAATTAGAACTTATTAAATAAAATAAAAAACAGGCTTTCTTTCTGAAATAGAATAATTCTAATAAAATGATTTATTACATCAAAAAAAAAAAATTGGTTTTCCAGTGGAAATCACTATGTTATGATTCGTTTGATCTCTCTGTGAACAAAATTTATATCATTAAAGTACTGAGCCTAACAAAGAGATTATTTCCTGTAAAAACCACTCAAAGATATTTTCAATTTTATTGTTTTTGATTATAAAATTATTGCAAAACGGTTGTATGATTTTTAAGTAAGAGTACTACTATTAAAACATAGATGACAACACAGGGCCTTCATATTGATGTTTAAATTTTTGGTTAAATACACAAAAAGAAACAAATTTAAGTGTACGTTTACTGAAATAAATAATAAATATAAGATATTAGAAAAAAAAAATCTTTCATAATTTCACGTAGTTTTTTTTTTATATATATCTATAATTATGCTTGCAAAATAAAAAGAAGTAGTGCACTATCCAGAAAGAATATGACGCAGGTATATTTAGTATTTACCTTCACATATATACTTTTTCATGTATTTATTTATTATGTATGTACAGGAAATGTGATAAAATAACTGTACAAATAATATATCGTTTCTATGGTGATTGTGATATACATACATACAACACACATAATGTGTACATATATATGTATATAGTAAATTAAAGTCATGTAATGCCATATTTTTGTCTGATGAAACAGCAATATTGAAATACAGCGGATTATTTGCTGTTTATAAAATATTATCTACAATTTGTCATTCACAAAATACCGTAAACTTATTTCCGAGAAAAACATAAAATGATAATAAAACAAAATACCATTCCGAAAATATCTAATTCCTTAGAAAGTAAAGTAAGATTTAGAACAATTAATCTTATCTGCAAAACAAAAGCACAAACTACTTAGCACTAGTAAAAAAGAGATCCTAAACACTGATACTAACAAGAAGCAATCTAAGTTACTTACGGTCTGTTTCATACCGGTAACTTATGAAGTTACTGATGATAATTGAACTGAAGTAGTTAAGCTAAAGAATATATGCAGCTGCGGTAAGTAAAAGATTTGCTTATGTCAAGTAGATGTATTGCTATGAGTGAACTATTCTATAATGGCTATCACACCTTCATTATTAATCTCAATGAATACAAGTTATTTGGATTACTTGTGATAAGGAAACAGTATCATTAATGCACGGTCACTAAATACCTGATATGGTCTGCTACAAATATGCAATATACTCACTTTAAATTGGTTGTTCAATGATGGTTAGTGTACGAAACTAGAAGGTTTGGTAAATATTTATTAAATAGCTTACTGTGTACTCTGTGTGAATAACTGATAAAGTACAAAAGTACAAAAAAAGCTCCACAAATCTTCGATTATTTATGCAACCACAACTATAAGTACTGCGCACCGAGCAATGCGTAATTCCAAATTGTTTGCAAATAATTTTTAATTACTATTTCAGTGTGCTGTAGCTTCGATTGCATTAATAATCGAAGATTTGTGGAGCTTAAATTCGCATTTAATTTGCTAAAGATGGTACATAATACTTATTACTTAAGAAAAAAAAGCAGTATTATTAGTAATAGTTTTATTTTGTATAGGACAAACACAGTGACTACCTGATATGAATGTAATGTAATGTTTAAGCTACATAATAACAACAAAGAACAAGTAAATAACCGAGTAACCTGAACAGACGTTTCAAAACAAGCTTCAGAAAGATAACAATTACCCTATCTGAATGAATGGGATCCTTACACAAATTGCCGATACTCTTAAATGTTTAATACATTCTAATATATTGTTTATGATCATGAAGGATGCATATCAAAAGATGACCTATGTATGTTATCTCTGTAAAATTCATTTAAGTAGTGGAGTTGAAGCCCCAAGATGAAAGCAATTCTTGTATTTCTAACTTCTAACACAATAATAATAATAATAATAATAATAATAAACTTACCTTTTCGGAGGGGCCACTTGCTCCGCTCTGTGGAGCGGCAACGTCCCGGTAAAAAAAAAAAATAAAAAAAAAATAATAATAATAATAATAATAATAATAATAATATTTTGTAATTGTAAAAAAAAAAAAAAAAAAAAAAAAAAAAAAAAAAAAAAAAAATAATAATAATAATTTATTTCCTACAGGTAATACCCAATTACAGCAAAACATAATGCACACATCTGCAATATAAATTACACATGCGTTAAAAATATAAGTTAATAAAGATCAAACATTCAAAAAAAAAAATTACATAAATTCTTACAAGCTAGACTATAAAAATTAAATTTTATTTATTAAATTAAATTTGAAAAATAATTATGAGCATACTCAGTTATGAAACTTAAACTATCGCTATTAAGGTCGCAACTATCAGAGATTCTATTGTAGTACTCGCACATTAAGGAAATAGGGGAAGAACGTAGAATATTAGTTCGATTTGAAACACAGTAGAAAGTTAGGTGAGAACGAGAATTCAGCCTTGGAATATTAAAATTTAGTTTGGGTAAAAGCCATGGACAATCAATTCTACCATGAACCAGACAAAATAAAAATTTGACCAAACTAATAATTCTCCTTACATATAAGGAACTGAAATTGAAGTGATTATGCGCAAAACACGGTAAAACTACCAAGGTTCCCCGAAAACACACGAGGTGCAGCAAAACTCAAATAATCATAGTTGTGGCAAGCTGCTACTTATTTATGAAAATACATGAGTTTAATAGCAATTAGTATTATTGTTCTTGTACTAAGTATATGCTGTAGTTAGATACAATACCAATAGTCACAAGTAATACGTTACTTACCACATACCAACAGTTTGATTACGATTATTACACAAGAATTTGTCAGGTACGCTGTATAATAGCCGTTAATAAGAGCACTATCTATACAGTAAAAACTTGCATTTAGGAAAACTGGGTTTAGTTGCAGGTATTAATTGAGGAGAATAGTTGCAAGTAAAACTTTATCTATTGTAAATGATTTTTTTTATCAAGTAAACACTTTACTTAAACCATTTTTCTCAGTGTAGTATACAGCCAATTTCTTAAAATTCTTTTAATATATAATAAGCGCTATTCGTTTTATTAAAAATAATAGGGGAGGCTTAGCCTCCGTAGCCTCCCCTGACGAGCCGCCACGGGTGTAGGTGATGTGGTAGTTTGGTTATTTTCTAGTTCAGGAATTTGGGTTGTAGGTTCGTCAATAAATGGTAGATCGTGGTTGCGTCCACGAATGTGATCTGTATGACGTCTTCTTGTGACACCATCATTGGTAACAACTTTGTATGAATATTTGTTAGTACGTTCAATAACTTTTGCTGGGGACCATTGCTTCTCTAAGTTTGTGCGAACGTAGACGTTGTCATCCTGCTGGAATTGTCGATTGTGATTTCCATCATTTTCAATTTCATGTCTGACGTTGTTCTGCCTCAACGCCGCTTTCGTGTATCTGCTATGATATCCAAAATAGATCGTGGGCGGTGTCCAACCATCGTTTTGTTTGGGTTCTTGTGGGTCGTACATACTATGTAGTGTATCACGATAGTTAAATAAGAAGTTTCGTAAGCGTTGAATTGATGTTTGATTATCCTCTCTACTTGCAAGCATTCTTGTTTTAAATGTTCACACGAAACGTTCAGCAAGACCATTTGCCTTTGTGTGATACGGTGATGATGTGATATGCTTAATATTCTTCTTTCGGCAATAACGTTGGAATTCTTCCGATGTGAATTGGCGTTCATTGTCCGATATAATAATTTGTGGTAGTTAAAAAATAATTCATCTAATGTATTACATAGTGTACAAGCTGTGGTAGTCTTTATGGGTTTCACATCTGCCCACTTTAATAGACTGTCATCTACTACTGCTAGTAACCAATAGTTATATTCAAATGATCTTGCAAAACAAATACTGAACAGTATTTGGCACGCAAAAAAAAAACTATCGTTACACAACGGTAAAGTTAAGAAGTTACAGTTGTTATAAATAGATATTTTAAATAGTAACTGCTTGAATTTTGTATTTCACTGTACACAAAGGCAAAAATGTTAAATTAAAAACCTAGAAAATGTTACGAGCATCAAATAAAATCATAAATGTCCTCGTAAGGCTAATTCTAGTGTACCGCAAAATCGAATACAATTTATGATTAGGCTTAATACATATCGATTTTTGTCAACTCTTTCGTTGTTCTAATCTAGACGCGCAAACATTTTGAGTCTGAAATGTCTAAATCTGGTAGCGGCCATCCTAGTTGTTTTATTTCAAGTTTTTTTCTCTAGGGAATACGAAGAAAATGCTTTATTTAATAGGTTACGGATGCTGTTCATTGTAACACAAAACAACAAACACACACACACGCATACACGGTTCAGCACAGAGAAAAAAATACAATAAACAATAACGACTGCGCGTCAGATTGTTGACCTAGCACTCACTAGCGTCTTTCCTATACTGATGACGCGCTAAGAATGCATGACGACTAACTACCGCATGAACTCGATAACCAAACGACAGCTGCTAAGATGCGACATCCCCTCTTCCCTAGCTCTCCTCGGAGACCACCAAACATTTGAAATCAGTGCCAATCTAGACGTGTCCCCTCGCTCGCCGCTTATCTGCATAAATAAATACAAAGCGTGTTTCGTCGTATCAAATCATCGGAATCGCAACGTTCGTTCTATACTTAAATGTGTGTATGTAAGTACGTGTCTTTATCGGTATTTTTACAGCAAATAAAAAGTTTTTAGCGATTAATTTGTGATTTGCAATGGTGGGGCCATGGCCCCGTGGTTTTTTACGAGGAGCCGCCACTGGTTGTATATAAATTACATGTGGGATATGAGAGTATTATGTACATGCACACTGGGTAAACTCAAATACTCTTCAATTTCATTTTTAATTAATACAGTAGACTCAAATGTTCGTGTCAATTAAAGTTTATCAAGATCAACATGCGGGTGCAAACAGCACTTAGTTGCAACTAACCATTAGTCAAGGATAGGAAACTTCACACCACTATACGATTTGCAGTGCCTCGTCTATTACCTCCGCACGAATACATTGCATGCATTAATTCAACTAAAAAAATGGTAAATGCAACAATAATTGTTTAAATACAGTGAAGAGGCTTTTTTGGTTGAACATAAAGATTATGTTAAATCAGGCTTTGTAAAATGTAAAATTTGGTTGAAGTAAGCATACGAATTAAACAACTTGTGTTAATACAAATAAAATTAAGTGTCCACTCAATGCATGAAATATGTTGATTCAACAGCTGAATCGATTACTTTAGATCTGTTGCAATATGAAATATTGTATTTGATCCAAAACAATAATTTTTTGATGTTAGTAATATTTTATTTAAATCAAGCAATTTTTGTTTTGCAAAATTTTATTAATTATTATTATTTATTATAACAACTATTTTATTCATTCTGAATATGTTTTTTTTTTTTATTTAAAGCAACATTTTTTGATGTATTTCTAAATAATTTATCAATCTAATATCAAATGCCATCGCATTCAACACTACTTCTTTGTTGCACCATACAAAATTCTTTGGTAATTTTACCACAGTTCTGACTAACAAAACTTACGAACTAGAGTTGCCTCCCACCCTCTCGTATTGGGAAACGATTGCTGGGGTTAAGCCCAACCATAGGCGATAAGACCGCTATCTTAACACGATAGCCCCTATGCCAGGAAAGTATGAAATTGCTTCGTCTACATGCAAATCATATAAGGTAAAGTCAGGTAAGTGTGTAGTAAAAATTGCATAGTGCGAAGAAAATGTAACACTGTTCACATAATAAGACATTTTGATAAATTTTACACATAGAGAAGTACGTAATATATGCTCAGTTAAAAGCCTTCAGTAGATACACCTTTTATAATTATCAACGGTTTACTAGAAAAAAAAAAGAAATTTTAAACACTGTCAATACTACACACTTACCCAGCAAAATGGGGCTAGTGTGTAATCGTTCCGCATGTTATATATTAATAGCATTATCCTTTAGTTCGGCGAAGAGTGCAATACTAAAATGATGCTTGTTTAATAAGGTATGATATATTCACAAGATATTCAAGTTATTACACGTTAGGAGATGCGAACTTTTGTTTTTAAAACTAGTATGAAGTTTAGTACATTAGTATTATAACAAGAGGACGTCCGTATTTCAATTAAAAAAATAAATATAGCTAAACTACACACTTGCCCCGGTTACACACTTACCTGACTTTACCTTAGACAAATTCCAAAGCCATCGCATAAATAAAGGCGTATGCTTTTTTAAAAACTTGTACTCACACCGTTCATGCAAAGGCTCTATTATGCGCATCTTTTATTCTTTCACACTTCACACACCTGACCCCAATTTATGGACCAGCTATTGATGCTTGTGACCGCAATCGTATTCAGCGTGTTCAAAATACATGTCTTGGATTCATTTACGGTATTCAAAAATTGCAATATATATACAGTGACCGGTAGAAACTGCGCAGCATATGGTTTTTTTTGCCTTTGAATTTAGTAAACCTTTTTTTCTTATAAATTACCTCTACATGTCTTGAAACTAAAATAACACTCATGCAATCGGCCAAAAATTTAATTGTATACGAGGGAAGGTCAAAAATATGAAATTACGCGAAGAGTAAAGTATCTCAATTTTTTAATTTAGAAGGTTCTTTTGTTAATAAATATTGTTCTAAATTCAACACACAAATATGAAGTTTCCCTTAATTTCAGGAAAAAATGACATTTAATAGTTTTTTTTCGGAATTACACTGTATACAAAATATTGAGATCATACAGCAGTCATACCTATTTTATGTATAATTTGTGAGGGAAAATCATGCATACTATGCCAAATTAGTTAGTTTAAACATTTTTATAGCATTGAAAAGCAAAACTTTAAAATGGGATTATTACTTTTGCTGTACACCTTGATTTGTTTTCAAATGATAGAAAATAATATAGACCAACTTTTTTTCCAAGAAACTACCAAATGCTTCTTTATTAGTAGCATATACTAAAACCATAAAGAATTGTGCACGTTGCACATCCATTATTTTTTTAGGCTTCAGAATTACATATTGTAAAAATCAAAGTAGCACAATGAGTACATAACAAGTAAATTAAATAACTGTCATTGAGACATTTAGTTTTGCTGTCAAAATGATGAATGATGAATAGTTGTATTTAAAAGAAAAAATAGAAATGCTTATGATACAATAGACATAATAGTAATATACATAATTCCACTGTTTTAAGAATAGTAGAAAAATTTAAGCACACTGGTTCGGTGGGAAATATAGTGTGATTTTAGAAGAAAATAGTTTCAAAGTAGCTATTAAGTAGCGTTTCCTACCATGCCTTTGTCGGAAAGAGAAGAAGTCGGTGTTTCTGAAAAAACAATTAGAAGAATGTTAAAGAAAAACAAGTATTTGCCGTATAAACCTAAACTTATTCATACTCTTCAAGAACGAGATCTACATGCTAGGATGGATTTTTGCTTATGATTCCATGACATGAAGGAGGATGATGTACATTTTGGAAAGCGACTATTATTTACAGATGAGGCAACCTTCACAAACAGCGGCACGGTTAGGTCCCAAAATTGCAGGTGGAGGGCTGACCACAATCCGAATTTTATAATTGAGTGTAAAAACCAGTATTCGTTTAAAGTTAACGTTTGGCGTGGTATAATAAATACTCTAATCGTGGGGCCATTTTTCTTTCGGGAGAATTTGAGTGACGCTAAATATTTACAATTTTTGCAAAATGAATTTAGTGATTTTTTAAATGAACTATCTTTAAATTTAAGAGCAAATCTCTATTTTCAACAAGACGGTGCACCAATCCATTCCACCTTGCAAGTAGAGAATGGCTAAATCAACGATTTCCGAACAAATATGGATCGTCGGTCGCTATTCGGAAAATTTCTGGTCTCCAAGATCGCCAGAGCTTTCCCTAATGGTTTTCTTTTTCTGGGGTTACATAAAAATAAAGTTTACAAATTTCGACCATTTAGAAATATCGACCACTTAGAAAATGCAATTAAACAATGTATCGTGGAAATCAATCCTGTTTTTTTTTACGGAACGTTGCAAGAGAATTTAATAATAGATCGATAAAATGTTTACAAAACGAAGGCCAACATGTAGAATGTGTTTATTTTTTATACCAATAAATATTTGCTGTTAACATTATGCATTAATGCATAATGCATTACGACAAGGCTATAAAAATCTTTAAACAATAATAATAATAATAATAATAATAATAATAATAATAATAATAATAATAATAATATTGTCATAGCTCTAAGGCAGACCATGGACATTGTCAATACAATAAATACAATGGATAGAATCCTAAAACTAATATAAATAAAATATCAATAAATAAAATATAAGTAAATATTTAAATGTAAGCATATTTTAGGATTTCAAATCTAAATATTCCTGAATATCATAAAAGTTATGAGCGCTTAGATATTGTTTTAATTTAAATTTGAACTCAGGAATACGGGTTGCAGTTTTTTAAAGTTTTTGGTAATTTATTATATAGCATGATTCCTTTATATTCAGGACTTAACTCGAAAGCCGCTGTATTGTGCAATGGTACACTTTTATTATTTTTGCTGCGCGTTGTCATGTTTTTGTAAATGTCTGAGTTCCTTTTAAAATTATGTTCATTACTTTTTAAAAACACTAATATTTCATATATGTACAAGGAGGCTAACGGCAGAATACCAAGTTGTTCAAACAGTAAACGGCAAGAAACAAACGATGACACACCCAACATACAACGAATATTTTTTTTTGAAAGAGAAAAACCTTTGTTGCACCAGCCGCTGCACCCCAAAAAATAAGTCCATACCGAAGACGAGACTGCACATACGCAAAATAAAATTGTCGGAGCGAACTTAGACTGACGGTGTTTCTCAAGCATCTAAGCCCGTAAAGTGCTGAAGTGAGTTTACTTATTAACATTTTGCAATGCTCATGCAATTTTAAATTTTTATCCACTATCAGACCTAGAAATGTAACATTCTGTCTTTCAGGTATGGATTTACCATCACAAGGCACATATAAACTACACCCGCCCTCTCTGACTGTTAACGAGAATGCTAAAATGCATGTCTTTTCTCCGTTCAATACTAGGTCGTAAAACTATCTAATTTGGCGTAGCATGGCATGATTTTCTCTCACAAATTATACACAGAATAGGATAGGAGGACTGCTGTATGATCTCTATCAATTTTGTATACAGGGTAATTCCGAAAAAACGATTAAATCTAATTTTTTGTTCAAATTAAGCGAAACTTCATATTTAGATATAGCGTTGAATTTGAAACAATATTTATTAACAAAAGAAGCTTCTAAATTAAAAAAATTGAAATACTTTACTCTTCGCGTAATTTCATATTTTTGACCTTCCCTCGTATACAATTAAATTTTTGGCAGATTTCATGAGTGTTATTTTAGTTTCAAGACATGCAGAGGTAATTTGTAAGAAAAAAAAGGGTTTACTACATTCAAAGGTAAAAAAAATTCGCATATGTTGCACACTTTCTGCCGATGACTGTATAAGTCGTAAAGTCATTAAAGAAATTGGTTGGCTTAATATGAGGCACAGATGTGTCATACGAGCTGTTTGCCTCTTGCATAAAATCAAAAAGATTATTAATATTATCGCCATAAGTTTCATTGTGCACCATCTTCCGTTCAAGTGATAGTAGCGTCTCGAATATCAATAGATAGTAGAGTAACGTCAGTGTTGTCAGTACCACTCTCCAGTAGTTGCAAAATGCGACTTGAAAAGAAATAGGTGGCGCTCGCAAGTTTTTCAATGTTTTGTATCTTTTTTCATGAATAATCTGTTAAACATATTTAACGCAGGATTGTTTCTAATCAACAATGAAGTATACTGTTCGAAAATGTGCTAATAAAATTGAGTTTTGTATGAATCACCGACACAGAAAAATATGTTGTTCTAACACACATCGCATACAACATCAATATTATTTGTTTCAACAGTGCCCATATTTCCTTCATAATTTGTATATTGCAGCAAAATTAAATTTTTAACCCAAATTTTATGTTCATTTTACAACCAAATTATTGTTAATATTACTGGATTACATATTTGGCTCAATCGAAATAAAATAACAAAGAAACGTTTTGTTAAACCAATACTTGTATTTTTTTCTGAGTGTGCAACTTATGTAAAAAATATATATTGTAGAGGGATATAAACAATAAACACTCAAAGATATGTCCATCAATTCATCAATTAATTTTACAAATTTAATTTCATAAAACTTTTCATAAAACATAGGTAAATTAATTGAATTTCAATAAATATAAGTAAACTCCTCCCAAAACTAACAAACATAGCAGCACCTAGGCCAATAATAACCCATTTCACAATATCCACTATACCTAACAGATCGTAAAATTGCTTTTTGAACATATCTGCAAATTCTTCATTAATTGCAACTCCCTGAAATAAAAGCGTCAAATTATCTGAAACTAGTTAAGAGATTTGTCATATATATTTGATGTGTACATACCTCCTCAACCCATAGAATCGGAGCAGGGAATTTCGAACCTGAGAAATGTTAACACCGGGTATCGGCCTTATCATCAAATTGAACTGAGCACGTCTGAATCCCTCTAATGGAGTGCCTGTACTCTAGAACAGGTAAGAGTATTATTTTCACAAAATTTTTATTTGAAAATACACATAGATATTCGAAAAGACCTACATATGGCGACCTTTACTAAATTCTTAGCGTCTACACGAAGTCTCGAAAGTTTAAATATTCAGTTACTTAGTTAATATGCATTTTTATCTAACTCATTGTAATTGGTGTAAAGTAACTAATTCGTTTTTTATTAATTTTTATTGATTTCAGTGTTTATTATATATATGCTCTTTCCTTCTCTCATTCGTTTAACATGGATATGGTGGTGGTGCATGTAATGAAAATGAGAACGAGAATTTCGTACTCGCTACCTAAAACGAAGGCATTCTGCAAGAAATATCTTCTGAGGGTTAGACCAACGTCTTCGAGAAACATACAACAATAAACGAACATGTTTCCCGAAGACGTTGAAACATGTTCGTTTATTTTAAGTCATCGAAATGCCGGAATATCCAAACAAAGACGTAGAGACGACAAGTAGAAGAGCAGATTTTAGATTTACTAAACAGGGATCCCTCAATTAGCACTAGACAGTTAACTGTTGCAATGATAAAGCTACAAAACTGTTCATACGGTTTTAAAGAAACACACATGAAAAGGATAATCTTTTCCAAATAAATTTCTGAAACACGATTTTATATAGAATTCTTGATTACGATTTTCTGAGACATACGCATTTGTAGTGATGCATGATGCATGCATATTTAATTTAACGACTATGAGTTTCATACTCATAGCTTTTACTATTGAGCAGAGAAAAATCTGTCCCAATTTATCTTCCGAGTAGTCTAGATTCTGCTGAATACCTGAATGTTTTAGAAAAATTTATAGATATTGGATGTGCGACCTTATATGCATTGACGAATGAGTTTCCGCTCGTTATGCTCTTAATGTTTGAGAATTAGAAGATGAACATTTTCCAAACAGATGGATTGGTCGTGGGTGATTCAATATTATGGCCTGCCAGGTCACCTGATCTTAATCTATTAGACCTTTTTGTTCCGAGTTTTATCAAAAAAAAAAAATTGCTACTCCTTTCTTAAACACCGACGTGAAGTGAGAAAACGAATAAACGCATCAATGCTGCAAATTACGCCAGAAATACTGGAGCAAGTGAAACTATACCGTGAAAGCTGTAACTATATATTGAAACCAACGGTTTTCAATTTCAGCATTTAAGGCAATAAAAATAAGTTCTAATTTTAGTACATTGTAATTCCTGTATTGGATTGAAAAGCTATGTTTTGCCATTTATTACAGTAAAATAAAATTAAGATAACACGCCACCCGAAGTTTTCTGTGCACCCTCAATTACCGGCGCGCAATCAGTACAAACTAAAGCAACTTACAAATTTTTCAAATCAATTCTGCGAACGCAGGAGACACAATACATTACAATGCTAACACTTTCGATTAAGAAATATACAAAGAACATGGCTATATACAATTCTTTCGCTAATTTATACACACTCTGTACAACTGTGATAAGCTGTGATAATAATTATAGTAATATCATGCAATTACGTTTATTCATTGTGTACTAGATGCAAATCAGTCGTCTTTCGTTTCATAAAAGTTTCATAATATTCCGTTATTATCAGCAATATTCATGGTCTAAAGAGGCCCGTTACTGCAACTAATCATAGGCCTTAAGGCGAATCGGGACGTCCAAGTCTGCGACAGAGGTAAATATATCGGAAAAGTATTCCGCGCTTTTTGGGAAAACAATACGACCGATTTTTAAATTTTAAACTGTATTTGTCTTAAAATACTGTTTGAAATTGCGCCAACGTTTTAATTTTTTTATTTTCGATGATTTACATTTTTAAATGTTATAGCTCATTGAGAAATTGGTGTTCAAATGGCGCCGCAATTTGGAATCACGTGAGGTATAAATATAAGGATATTCAATTTTGCTTTCAGTAGTGCCTTTTTGTGTATTTTACACAACCCAACTTATACCTATGTTTTAAATAAGTGCGAAATTCATAAAATGTGTAAATGTTAATAATAGATAATGTATCTACTTTTTATTAACGAGTCATAATTATAAATACTAAACCCACTTCAATAATTTCCTTGGTGCCAATTGTATTACTCAACAGAACATCAACAAAATGCAAATAAAAAACTGCACGCAGGAATTTTTTCGACTAGGTAAAATGTGCCTATAAATTACAATTTCTTTTATATCTGCTTAGATTACATACTTAGTATCATAGTCATTTATATTGACCGCCCTAGAATTATTTTTGGATTTTGGCGCACTGAAATACGCAATGACAAAGTAATAAAATGCCTAGCTAAGTAGATACGGTACTTATATTTTGTGCAATGGAATATTAAATCTTAGAAGAAGCCTTTTTCCTTTCGCGCTAATACGAAGATGCTTTTTGCTTTTTGACGAGTATCTTTTATCCATTTTTGGATAATGCGGTTCGCTACTTGTAAGAAAGTAAATATTCTTCGCTAAGTCAGCTCCAGAGAAAAAGCTTTTGAGGTACTTGACCACAGGTTTGCGGTGTCTGTGTGTGTGTTGAGTGAGGTTTGTATGATTGTGACAGTGTATGGGATCCTGACTCATTTATCACTACTCTACATACTACGTACTTACTCTTCAAGCTAGTATAGAATAACACTCAATAAAACGTAGCGAATACTCTAGACAATCTTAGCAAATCATTTTGGGAACAAGTAATAAAGAAAGCAAACAATTCATTCAAAAACACAAGAGGTATCTTTCTTTTCGATCTGACTATCGCTTGAGGTTTATTCCTGCAATCACGTGTTCTGCAAATGCTCTTCACATTTGTGCATACCTCGAGATAATTCAGTTCTCGGAAAACAGCAGCTACTCAATTTACAAAATAAGTTACTGATTCTACTGATTCATAGTACTGATTATATTATCAGTGCTATAATTATTTATTTCTGAATTAATAGCTTTCTTTGTAGCCTAGTAAATCAAATAAAATTACTGATAATACCTTATTAATTTGTATTTTAATTTTGATTTTTCTAAAAAAAAAACATGAAATAGTGTTACTCTATACATTCAAGTTCATTTCAATACAAAAGATTTGATTACCTGAACCGGTATCATTTATGTAGCGCACTCAATTCGACGCTTGTGCTACCGCTCTAGTTATGGTTGTTCCAGCGGACGCATTTCCCTTTTTTGTCGCCCTTGACTACTTTTTTATTTTTCCTTTTTGGAAGCCAAATAGAACCAAACAAAAAATTTAGAAAAAGAAAATATAAAAAAATAAAACGTTGGCGCAATTGTAAATACTGTTTTCAAAACAATCTCTTTATCAAGTTTAAAATATTTTGATTGGTATGTCTAAAACCAGCGGAAAAAAAATCCGCGCCATCTACTGGCAGAGAATCTCATTAAAAGGCCGTCCAGATTCACCTTAACGAGAGGTAAGAGTCATGAAGGGCTTGATTGCTTGTTTGGTTTAAGCCGTTTTAGGGACTTTCTAAAATTGTATTAAAATATTATTAATTTGACAACGTCAAAAGTGTCATTAAAATTCTCAGTAATTAACAAATAAATTCAGCTAAAATCTATGTAATAATAATCTTTCAAGCCCCAATACCTTACGTTGACCACGAAGAGTGAAGATAAATTTAACCTGTGAGGCTGTAGGAAGAACACCTATCGGTGATACAGTCTTTTTGACAATGTACATACTATCAGGCTTGTAGTTTTGCCAATAAATAGTATAGTATAGTATAGTACAGTATATAGTATTCTCACGCTAATTTAAGGGCCTTTAAAATTAAAGGGTTCGGAATCGTTTAGAGAAGACCCAAGATGTCACTGGGAACAGATTTTTAAGCTCGCTTAGGAATATGTACTTGGAATTAGCTTAAATATATGCTCCCTTGTCGTATTTTCGATACTTACTGGCTCTAATATGGCGTATGTTATATGCTTTTCTTCATTTGGATTTAGCCCTATGACAGTATTAATATAGTCTCCCTCGGCATGTAAAAAATGCGGTAAGGACGCAACTAGAGGTGCTCCTGTATAAAGATATTCAAAATTAGTTTTTGCTAACCTCACTAATAATATTTACGATAGCATATATATCTACAAAGTTTGTTGATAATGTTAATGGTCGCGTTCATCCCATTTTTCTTTTCAGATAGCGATAGGTTATCGATCTGTGATCTAAATTGCAGAGCGATGAACGGGTTATTTTACTCACTACAAAATATTACTTCAAGAGCTGTCATTTCTGACATAAACATAATCACAACTCAAAACAACCTATTCACGATACCTAAACTGTTTAACACTGTGCAAGTTCTATCGCATAAAATAAATGCATCGAAATAGAGATTTGTTGATATATTTAGCCGCGGATGGCAATGAGGTGAATGGAAATCTAATAAATCATGTCGGGAAGGTTGCCGAACAGTTATTAGAACCATTGGGGCCACAAGAAATAGTGGAATACATTCCCCGAATAAAAAAACCAAGAAACGAAGATTTTTGTGAAGTAACGATACCGCGATTTAACGATGATTTATTCAATAAACATTTTCGAATGTCACGTGCAAGTTTTAAGGTAATTAGAATTTAGAACATGCAGTTGTATGTGTTGCTATTTCTCATTATATGTTAGTATTTACAAAATATTGTCGGAAACAATTTTCAATATAGACACGATCAAATTAATTTGGGAAAAAAACTTATGTTAACAATCTGGTTGCTAGCAAAACCTGAAAGTTTCTTGGCAGCGGGTGATCATTTCGGCATAGCCAAGAGTACAAGCCATAAAATATTTAAAGAAATATTTATTGTTCATTCTTCACTAATCAACTGCCCCAGGAACTGTCTGCACGTAATATTATTGTAAGATTTGTTTTTTATTGAAAAACACATAACCTACATTTCTAGTTTGCTACATGAGCGCTACCAAGCTGAGCGGAAATAAAAATTGCTACTTAAAATGGCGAATGCTCCTGTAGCGCTACGGTAGCGTTCCAGAAAAAATAAACGTTCATCACGTTTCAAGTGAGCGATACTAGATCGATATCAAGGGATGAACGCGACCATTGGTCGCGTAAACAGAACCCATTAAATTTAATAAATGTTAAAAAATGTGTTTTAGCGGTGTAGGTAAAAAAGTGCGTCTTGCTCATCTCTGCAGATAATTGCTCTAGTTTCATTTATTTTACAATGTTTTAGAGATAAATTTGCTTTGTAATTACTTTATAAAAAAAATAAGATAATTATATTACTTGCCCATGCAAGGTTGCAGGTCAAAAAATCCATCAGGCAGACACTTTTGCTCCCCATAGAGATCCCTTACGGTACTTACGCAGAAGCATTCATTGTTAGAGTTTGTTGTTAGCGAAAATATATCTTCTTTTAGTACTCGCTTCTGTCCAACTATTTCTAAAACCTCTGCATCACCTACATATCGCGCTGGCGCGACTCTGAAACAGTTTGAAACCACTATCACTAGAGGTAACATTTTGTTATCGCTTGCATTTATAGCTTGTTAACCTTTATCAGAGATTTAGTTTGAATTAAAATTACGGAGAGTAACATTTCTTATTGTGCGATTGATTTAACAACAATGAATAACAAATTATTATATTATTTTATGTTTGTAATAATTATGAAAGTTAGTGCATTTTTGCACTCAGATCTGCGAAAATACATGCTGTCACACTACTGTACAAGTTTTATTGAAGTTTCATGCTTTCATTATTTTCCTCTTCAAATTTCTTTCTGCCCTTTACTATTTCGCAGTCATTCTTTCACAACAATCTTCATGTCCGCAGCCGTCGCCTTACAGTGTATTTTTCAACGAGATAGGTAAATATTATTAGAAGTTTCAAATAGAGTGTTATAGGAATATAAGCTTATCGGATAATGATATTAATTAATGACAAAAATTAAGTCATTTAATCCGTAGGCGATGCAAAATAAAGTAGACTTCTTCTAAATATAATGTATGTACCAGTACTAATATTACATAGTATCACATTAATATTTATATATTGTATGATTTTCCAGTATTTTACGTACTATGAAACTCATCATCATCAATCCAAGGCAACCATAACAAAAGACATACAATACAACTTGGAGACGCGAAATTAGAACAAGTTAGCAAATTCAAATATTTGGGCACATAAGTAACAGAGGCCGGATGACTGGAAGAGGAAATAAGCGAAAGAATAGCAACTGGAGGCAGACTTTTTAACAGTGTAAAGAATAATTTTTTAGACAAAAAAGAAATCCCTGCATAAACAAATACCCAAATATTTAAGAAGGTGGCCATCCCGATACTTTCGTATGGTTTAGAGTCATGGACAATGACAAGAAACCAAAAAAGCAGTCTGCAAAGTATTGAAATGAGATTCTTACAAAAGAAGAATGGATAAAATAATAATGGAAGAAATACAACACACCGAGGAAACTTAAATACAAAACCTTTGCAGAATGTTATAGAAGAGGAACAGTTGAGATGGCTGAGGATGAGCTCTGATAAAACAGTTATGAAGGTATGAGGCGAGAACTACAAAAAATAGGAAAAGAGGAACAGCCAGGAAAACCTGGAATGAGGAGGTGAGAGCGGCAGTAGATAGAAGGGGAGTGCGGTAATGCGAAGTGAGAGGGGCAGTGGGGGCCAGAGTGCGCAGGAGGATATACGCAGACTGAAGAATAGACTCCCATCGCCTTAGGCTAAGTTGACACCGGAGTGATACGACACGGATACGACACGAATGCGACAAGCGACACAACCAGTAACACAGCACGGGCCGTTACTGCTTGTGTGGCTTGTTATATTGCGTGTCGTATTCCTCCGGTGCGCATTCTGCCTCAATTTACACGTCGTGTCGCTGATTGTGTCGCTTGTCGTATTGCGGTCATATCACTCCTTTGTGAACTCTGCCTTACACCCGAAAGGGTATTATAAGGTACCTGCATGAAGTAAGTAAAAAATGATTTTCCAATCTTTCTGTTTCAGCTCAGAATTTAATAACGTTGATATTGTAAAGTAAAAATGTGTGACAAGTGTGGCTTTACTAATATAAAAGTAATTTTGCCTGAAAACAAAATTGAGAAAAAAATAAGTTGTTGACACACATAGGCTTTATATGTTTAGTAAATTTCAAGTAAAGTCATGTTCCCACAATTATGCCTAAAACCAATCCACGCGTGATACGCTGTATTTCCAAAACTCTTCGACTGATATTGAATTTGTCACATTTATTATCTAGAAAGGCTATTTATAACCACTTAGTTCAGAGACAATTTGTGTACAAGCTTGTCAAGTTACTTTTATTTATTATTTATATGAAAACAATTATCATTTATCATTATATATAAAAAAAAAAAATAAGGTAAATATTTAATTGTTTTAGTAGTACCATATATATTTATATTGTATTTGGTAGTACTAAAGGATAGCAATAATAGTTTTTCTCTCACAATTATTGCTTACCGATAACAATTCCCGCCCTTATATTTTTTTTTTCCAAAATAAAAAATTAAAGAAATACAAGAGGTTATGTGCAATTCATCCATATACAGGGTGAAAAGTTGCAAGCTGTCGATTGCATTATGGATAACTGGAAATGGGAAGGACTTCGGCTGTAGGTGTCCGCGGTACATACATATTTATTAACGTTCGGCGAATTAACCAGCCGAAGTAAAATAAACCTGATATTTTTTTTCTCGCTAGAGCTTACTCTTATATTGCTATCGATGGTATGAATAACATATTAATAACCAATTGTCTGAGCGAGTTATTGTAAACACAATTTATGATGTATGTAAAAATCCAACATTACATTTGTATTAGTGAAAAGGGAAATAAGACAATATTTATTTGATAACTAAAATCTATTCAATTCCATTCATATTTATTTTTATATCGAAGTAACAGATAATGTAAAAACTATAAATTTTAGTGACAGAGCTCATAAACAGTACCAAAAGAAAAAAAAACGAATGAAAAGTCAATAATGAAATAAAATAACAAACACAAATTCTAAAAAACCTAACAATAGTAAATGAAGCACCTATTCGTCGGTAAATAGCACACTACTGGAAAAAAGTATGTTAGGGATATTTATTAATCATTAATTCACAGAACACCATGCGGCGACAATAATCGTCAGATAAAAGTTCTTGAGATGCGCTAATTTTGTACGACCGATATTTATTTTTATGTAAAAGTTTTAAAACAGTTGTTCTAATATTACATTCGCGAGGAATTTGTCTAGATCTCATATTACATTTCACTAATGTACAAACTCGAATTTCGATATCACTAACAGTTTTCGCTAGTGTATTTTCATTGTTTAGTAATGTAAACGTTGCTTCAAAACATCGTACTGTATTATAGTAGGTAGCGAAGAGCGGTGAGTGTTTGCCGCTAGACAGCGATAGTATACCATACCATTACCATACCTACTGATTGGAGATGGTATATTGAATCCATAATCCATAGACAAGGATAAATGTAGAGATAGAGCTTAAGGATGCGCAACGTTCGGATTACCTGAGGGCTGCCATTTTGATGTAAAACAGGGCCACAATAAAACAATTTAAACATAAAGTGGACATAAGGTAATATTTTAAAATAAAAAAATAGGTAAAATGCTCGTATCAGTTAGAAAGACATTACATCGCTATTTAGTTCAAATGAATAGGCTAGCTAATGCTTGAAATTTGAAGTTTTTAGGTCATTTAATACGTTTTATTTATGTATTATACGTATAATACATCAGGTTAGACCAGTAGCACTGATGATCCTTGGTAAGGTGAAACCTATGTATGCTAATATCTACCTAGTGTTACACACGTTTTTAACGTCACCTAATTATTAATTCGCGTTAGTTAATTAACGCAAGTATAGTGGCTTAAAGTCGTCCTACAATTATTGTTATCCTTTACGGATACATATTGTAATTTCAGATCGACAATTTAGTAAATATCTTCACGTTAATAATAAGATTTCCATCTTAAACTCTCATTCATTTATTCTTCCACATATTAAATATAAGTGCCCAAAAAAACGGTTTGGTTAAAATCGACTATGAAAATGAAGAAGATATAGAAGAAATATTACTTTTGGCATGTCTCATGGAAGAAGAGGAGAACTATTATATAATTCATCCTACATTTAGTTTTTTTCCTCTATTTTTGTAGTCTGCGTGTGTATGGCTTAAATCATATAAAGCAGAGTACTGTTTTAACCACTTCTATAATTTTTTCAGATATTGTTATTAACGCAACAACGTTATATTAACGCTACAAGAAGCATCTGGCCGTGACCGCTTATCAGAACGCTGCCCTAGGCCGCAGAGGCGCCTGTCATACCGTGATTGGTTTAAGTACACTCACAAGATTACACATGTT
The DNA here is from genome assembly GCA_004143645.1 of Protaetia brevitarsis. NCBI lineage: Eukaryota > Metazoa > Arthropoda > Insecta > Coleoptera > Scarabaeidae > Protaetia > Protaetia brevitarsis. The sequence goes on along the minus strand of RXPK01000091.1, from coordinate 100,766 downwards.
ACGTTTGGTCGCGATCGCGGTCGCCTTCCTTTGCGGGACCCTTTACACATTGAATTAAACATGCTTATTGGTCAAAGGACCACAACTCCGAGACTGATCACTAGAATCTAGAATGCCCGTCTTGCAATCTATCGTAAATGTTAGTCAGAACAAGATTGCTGATCGGAACACCACGAATGCCATTCAATAAATGGCAAACTGTTCTAACCTAATATGTTCTATCTCCAAAACGAATCATTAGGTATACGACAGAATTACACTACTACAATTAGTAATAACACCGTTTTCAATTAACACCTACTTTACGTATTCCTACATCCCTAACATCTGTTCATGGGTAGTGATCTATAAATAATTATCTATATGAATTGTAATATCTTAACTGAAATAAATCTGTTAACTATAAAATGGGGCGTGCTAAAGGTGCTTAGAAGCGAATTATTCTACTGATAACAACATAAAATAACGTAGCATACCTGCATAATTCTGCAGCAAATATATTCACATCTTCTTCACCTAAGAAAGGTGGGAAGATTGTGCCGTCAGTACCTGCAACTTTGTTGCATGTTGATAATCTACCGTTCCAAATGTCCATATAATAGTGACCGTCCCATGAAAGCAAGCCTCCTAGATTACCTACATCCTTATTACCAGCATTTATGGTAAATACGCCATCGTGTTTATCTTGTTTCTAAAAATTACAAATTTTTAGTCGCTTCGTCATTCAAAATATTAGTAATACTCAAGAATCTTTACTTTGTGTATCTAAATAATATTAATTTGCACAAAGAAAAAGGATTCTTTCAAAGAAATATTTCTTTGATGTAAAGAATCCTTTTTAGATATGCATGAGTATAATGAACTTAGGAGTTAAGCAATAATATTTGATTGTATACGACAGCTGTTAAATTAACAAAATCGTCCCCAGTTTAACAATATTATAATAAGGTTAAATAGAGTTTTTTGATTCTATGCAGGTTTTATTACCTGCCAAGATATCTTTTTGTTGCCTTTTTGAGATGCTATAATAATAATAATAAACATTTTAAACCAAAGTGAACAAGAGTTATCTATTATTTCAACTATTGTTATATTATAAGAGCAAATTATGTTGAGCCAGACGCCTGTTTTTCATACAATCATACATTCATTCATACATTGTTATATCAAACAATAATAAATCTTTACTATTAGGAATTACTTAGTAAAATCATTACTCACTCTATGTTAAAGCATAAATGGTTAAAGTAACACCGTTCTCATGAAGAGTATAATAATATAAATATGTAGTTGCGTTTTTTTAATATCCCAAGCGATGAAAAGTTTCACCTCAATTTATCCCTCATGAGTTAAATTTTAACATTATAAAGGATATATATGCTTTTGTATCTCTAACGGTGAATATTTCATACCTTGTGTTGTTAATACTTTGTAAATCTTTCGTAGATAGAAATTCATGTAAATAGAGGTAAAATAATACCATTTTGTTAATATCATTTCTTGAGCCACAAACTGCGCGATAAGAATTTATGGTGGGGCAAGAGATTCTTAACACCGAAATAGACATATATCACATCGATACTTTTTGTTACTGTTGTTACTATTCAACTTCCCTTGCAACGTGACGCTTTTCGACCAACACCGCAAAATTTTAACTTCTTCGTTTTTGACTATTTGTACAATCTTGAGCACATTAAATGCGATTCAAAGGTCCACAAATCTTCGATTATTAATGTAATCGCAGCGCAGCTACAGCACACTGAAATAGCATTTAAAAATTATTTGCAAACAATTCTGAATTATGCATTTCTTGGTATGTATGTACGCACTACTTGTAGTTTTGGTTGCATAAATAATCGAAGATTTGCGGAGCTTCAAATCGCATTTAACTTCTTAAAGGTGTTACAAGTGGACGTGAGGAAGCAACCAAACGGTGTTAAAAGGTGTTCCACTTAACTCTGTGTTTTCTAGTAGGCCTCTCTACTCTCCATTTGGTGATAAAGAGAGAGGCAAGAATGGGCCATCTCAGATTGCAAGAGCTAGCAAGTGGAAAATATGCAGGAAAGGGATATAATAATATTATTCTTCATATAACAGGCATGCCGGCAGTACGGCTGAGAAGGAAGGGTGCATCATTGCCAATCTTGAAAGTCAAGCAGCAATATGCGGTACTGGTTGTTGGTTGGGTCACACCATTCGGACAACACTTCTCAGTGGCTCGGTGTGTTCCGGCACTCTAGCCAAGGGGCCTTCAAGGCCTGTAGTGCTGAGTTATTATATAACAGGCAACCTTTTGGATTTGACATCAGACCACTTGATTTAGATATATCTATTTAAGATAAAGTTTGCTCCTGGCAATTATAGTTACAATTTAAAATGGTTAAAAAAATGAATTTTTATAAAAGAATGTTAAATTTCAGTTCGGCTCTCAAATTGATAAAGCTGTAGTATAGTATAGTGAAACGTCAAATATATTTCATTATTTTATTTAATTAAAGTTTATTAATTAAAAAAAAAATCCGCTACCACCAAGAAGAAATAATTTAAGTTACATATAATATATTCGTAGAACTGGAGTATAGAATCTTACAAGCGCAAATGGAAGAGCGAAATCTATTTGTCAAAAGAAAAGCAGATCATTTTCCAAGAAATATGAACATTTCTAGGGCAGTGGAGGAAACAAGCAAAACACTTGGTTGTTGCTTGCGAATAAACAATGGTTTATTCTGTTCGCAAAAATAAAGAACATATTTATATACTTGTCAGATGTAAGTTTCATAGCTTTTTTGTACGACATATTTCATCCACAATAATTTGTTTTTAACACTTTTTTGTTAAGATATTTTCACTGAAAATACATATGGCAACAGTGAATGCAGTATCCAAGGTAGCATTGTAAACAGTCGAACTAATTCGAATTGTCAAATTTAATTGTCATCAGATTTTTCAGTCTATTGAACTAGTAATTAGTTCGTTAAACAAGTCAAAAAAAGAAATATACAAATAATGAAAAAAGGTTTACAAAATTAAAAAAAAAGACTCTGACAGATGTCACCGTTCCCACGGTGCGTGCTCGACAAATTTCGAGTAACCTCGAGTCAAATTGCCGAAGGTACCCTAACAGTTTTAAAACGCACGGAAAATTTTAAGCGGTAACTGTCATTGCCGTCATTGTGTATATTCGGCCCGTTCGTAATTTCCTTTTGTTATATCTTGCTTGTGTATTTTGTGTGTTTCTCTAAATTATAGCTCACGTTGTTAATTTGATCGTACAGATCCAGAAATGCTATTATCGTTTCATTGCTCCACTCCAGCCTCAAAGATATACAACAAACATGAGCAAATACGCGTGACATTAACCGAAGAATTTATGATAACCCTTCAACATTTTTCGATTGATAAACTTTTTAAAACTTCTGTATAAATATCCGCAAACTATATGACAGGCCGTGGGAACGGGGTTTGAGCCGTGTTAAGGCTTGTCATCCGACGAGCAACAAGCCTTTGATGTCCGAGGATTTACCGGACAAGGCCGCGCCACCCCAATCCACCTCGATCCATATCGAGTCTTTGCATTGCCACGACGCCAGCTATGACAAACTTCAGTTCAGACTCGCCGAGCCACAGGCCGTGAGAACGGGGCTTTATAAGAATAATAAGCCTCAAACACGCGTTATTATTGATTATTATAAGTATGATATACCAAAATCATCTACTTATTCTATTTTGAGAAATAAACAAGAAATCTATATTTTTTTTTTGATTCAATATTTTATTGCTTTTCAAATATATTAATAATTCCGACCATTTTTTCATTAGGCAATATTCAGACGTACTAAAAAGCTCTGTTGTACAGGCTCTTCTTATTGTCTCTGGAGAAATAACTTGGCAGGCTTGACATATTTTGTTTTGTAAGTCCAAAACATTAACTGGTCTTTCGGCATAAACAATCTGCTTTAAATATCCCCAGGAAAAAATCTAGGGGTTTCATATCTGGTGAGCGGCGGTCCATTTAATTGGTCCTCTATTTCCAATCCAGTTCTGATGTAACTATGCGTCTAAATACTGATAAACTATGTATCTTGATAGAAAAAAGCTCCAATTAAATGGCCATTGAATAAGCCACGCCAAACGTTGACGCTCCAAATAGTCTGAAAGGGTGTCTGCTGTACCCAGCGAAGATTCTCGACAGACCAGTAATGGCTGTTGTGTCGGTTGACCATCCCATTATTGTGGAAACGTGACTTGTCACTCCACATGATTTTATTAAGAAATTCTGGGCCATCATCAAGTTTCGCCAAAATGAGCTATGAAAGATAGTCTATTTTCAGGATCGTTGGGCCGCAAATCCTGAAGTAAATGCACTTTGTATGGATGGTACTATTATCCTTAAGGATTCTATTGACGGAAGTTTTACGGATTCCGATTTCTTCAGCAACATTTCTAATTGATGTATGTGGATTAACATGCACTGAAACTAATGCGTACACAGAATTTCCCTCATTTGAAAATGTGCGATAGGAAGGAGGCATTCGGTTCAGAAAGCGTTCTCGATACGTATGTACGGCTTCTCTAGCATTTTTTTCGACACTCACCATAGATCAGCAGCATCTCTACATGTTCATCAAGGGTGAATAACAAGGGCATTTTTCTGGGATATAATTAATTTTATGAACTGGTAGTCGAGTGGCTTGCACGCTTGGCTATCAGTGCGGAGTTCGGGGTTCAAATCTCGTTCTGATCAATTACGATAATTGGTTTTTTTTTCCGGGGTCGTAATGTTGATTAGGAGGGAGATTTGGCTCTGCGGGGGCCTGACAAGCTAAACATATAGCTTAGGCGTTACCACCCCTTAAAAAAAAAAAGAAAATCTAATCTAAAAACACTAATCCAAACAAACAGAACAGAATAGTAGAAAAGCAAAAACAAATAACTTAAACACACACAAATAACAACAACAAAGGAATTGTACACCTATGTATGCTTTATCAAATAACTTTATATGACTTGAAACAGCGTTGGCTATTTGATAGTTTGAAAAACGTGAGATTATAGTAGCATGTTATATTTCATGGGAGCGGCATACTTCATTCACTTCATTCACTGCATATATTTTTCGGAACTACTTTTTGGGAATATTTCGTATAATAATAATAAAAAATACATATGACTGTATTTGTAAGCTTGGTAGATGCCGAAAACTTGCGAAAAAAATTAGGGGTGCAATTTAAAAAAAATAAAGTGGGAGGGGGGTAAAAGGCTATTTATACAAGGTGTGTTATAAGGGCAGAATTTGATGTACAATGTTGTCTCATTTCCACTGGATTTTACTGCAACTTTTTATCTTTATTAGTTTCCGAGTGAATGCGTGGGAAAGTAGACGTGGGACACACTGTATATGATGCAGTAGTTCATATAACATCAGGTGACTGTACAACGAAAACTTATGCAGTGTATGAGACTTAGTACTGACCTGACACGCAGACGAAAGTTGACCACTCTTGTCCTTACCACAACATAACCGTATAAACAGCGGCGTCTTTGATGTTTTGTAGTTAGCTCTGAAGGTCCTTCAAAGGCCGAGTGAGGTTATAAGCATTTACTCAAAACGGTAAAATAAATAATCGTGAATATAGTTGAAAACAAGGATTTTGTGAAAATACGACGTAAACGAAAAATATTGGGAAAAAGCAAGAAAACAAGGTCTTGATCCTCACAAAATCTTTAATATATCGCACGACGGTTTCGCTATAGCCGAGCATCCTCAGGTCAGAATTGAAAAACAGTTTAAAATTAGTCAAGATTTAAAAAACATAAGTAAAATTGGAAAGTGCAATGTAAAAAGTAGGAATAAGTAAAATATGTAAAGAACAGACATTAAATGAACAATAAAACACTAAATTAAAACAAACGACACTTAAAAATATTTAAAAGATGTTGACACTTCGCACTCAGAATAGAAAAGAAAATATTGTTTTGATTATACTAACCGCAATTTTTGTTAGCTCAACAACATTTGTTTAGTAAAACTTTTTGTTAAAGTAACATCTGTCGTTCCTTCAGTGCATAACAATATATCATGAAATTTATAAAATATCGTCGGCAAATAATTTGGATTTTAAAATTTGGTTAAACCTACCCATTTAAAAAAAGCAAAACTAACTGAACCATCTTCTTCTATTTCTAGCATTGGTGAACTTATTAAAGAAAATGCTGCACAGGTAATAGCAGAATAATCATCTGCGATACTTAGCCTCTCTGGATCACAAAATCTGTAACCATCAAATAAAATTTCTCCAATTCGAAATGGCTGAAATAGCGTTTCCATTTCCGGGAGTACATATCTCCAAAGTGAATCTACCGCATATTGATATTCTTCTGGCACATAACTAGTTACCATATTAAATAACGTCTGTAAGAGTAAAGAAATATATGAAGTTTAATTCAATAGAATACAATTCTGTATCAAACATTCTGTAATATCTAACACAAATTTTTCAATTTTATTGATTTGACCGCAATAAATAAGAACACGCAGCAAAACCCTAAATCGCTCAAAATGTTGACAATATTTCATTAATTAAATAAGCTATTTATGTCAAGTTTGATGTTAGAGAAAGACTAATATGCTTTGTAAATACATACCTAGAGTTGGTTAAGATATTGATATCTAAGATTATATAAATATTTAGGGAACCATTAGATAGAATCGCAATAGGTGCCTGATAATTTGAAAGATAATATAATTTGTTCAGCCATTGCGCTGAAAGGAATTACTCAATAATTTTGTGTTATAAAATTTAGACAATTTGTTTGTTTCTATAGAACGTTTGTTTATTATCCTTACTGTTTTCTAGATTTTTTTTCTCCATGTACTGCCTTCTTCAATTCTTCTAAGTTGTTATTTCTTCATTTATTATTTGTTCAAGTACAAATTACATAAATAAAATTTCGTAAGAAATACTTAATTACCTAAAGAAAAGCGTGCGATTTTACAAAATCATAAAACTAATTAAATTGGGGATCTTAACACTAAGGTTGGTCTAGTTTTTGGGAGTCCATCACTATATAGGATTTTCAACAGTCGATATGTTAATAATTTAAAATCTACTGAATGTTGACCCGCACCTTTCATTTAACTTGATATATGTATTATAAGGTGATACTTAGATGTAAAGCACAATAACACCAATTACTTAGTCTTTATAAAAAAAATAATAATTCTGTTCAAAGAAAATAACTTATTTAGTGGTTGCCCATATAAACAAATCTTCCCGACGAGTGACAGAGGTTATCTTACGGTTAAACATTTAGACAAAGCTAGAAGCGGGATAAATAGTGTCGCTTTGCTTGGATCCAACCTACATCCTTACCACTAAAGAGTTAAATTATGTGTATACTACTAGTTGCTTATTAAATATTAAAAAAAAAAACTATAACTTCTCACATTTAACACAGGATGGGCCATAATAATGGTATCATTTTCAGTAAGTGGATAGGATTCAATAGCGTCAAATTCGAAATGTAAATATTGAGTGTATGTTAAAGTATCCTCTTCCTCATTATACACAATATTTCTCTTTTGACGTGTTTGCCTACAATCATAATAGACAATAATTAAGTAATATGAAAGATATACATCAGAAAATTATCAATAATTATTTTTAAATAAAAGGTTATAAAATGTGATCTTCTTATGACTTTTCCTTTTTTTTTAGAAGAATCCTTCAAAACCTTATTTTAAGCAAATCTATTTTGGAAAGCATAATTTTTCACAAATCAGCGTAGTTCAACCTAAAACGCACCGATAGAAAGGTTTCTCTCATTTAAAGACATATTCTTTATATCAAAGAAATCCCAATTCTCCATGGAACTATCTTTTTGAAACAAAAGAAAAATATTTCTGTTATTACTAAGGGCTTGGAATTGTTTGAATCAAAGAATAATCAATTTTATTGTAAAGAAGTTCTTTTCAATCAAAACATTATTTGGTACAAAAAATTATATTAGAGTAAGAAATATTTTACTTCACTCAAAGAATAGCAATATTCCATTTGAAACGCCCAATTGTTAATTTACTGCTTTTGAACCTTCTTACCAAGCACATACGAAAAACTGCTACTCAGTAGAATAAGTATCTTGTACTGACACCTATATATTCGTCACAGTCCCAAATCAGCTTAGAGTCCACGATTGCGGAGCTAATCGCTTTAAGTGTGGACTGACTCCCAGAGAAGATGAAAGAGTATGAAATTGGTGATTTCTTATAATTTGTGTCATATTGACAGGAAAAGTTTCTCGTGTATTCGCGGCGCTCTCGATTGAAAAACCATTCAAAAGAAAACGAAAACTGACAAACCATATGTTTTCGAATTCAGAAAAACATGGGGAATCGAAGTATGCGAATGTATGTAATGGTAAGCTATAAAAAAAATGGTAATATTCGTTGAAAAATTGAAAATATACAGTAAATGCTAAATTCGGAAATTTTATTGGAAATACGGATCCAGACCTACAGACTGGGAAATCCGGTATAAAGCTCATCATAATTACTTTTACTTATCACAACAAAATCAATTATAAGAATGTAGATAGAATAAATTAGTTAATTAATTGATGTAAGATGTACTTACTGGTAAACATAGGGTCCCACTTCTTGTACAACTGGTATAGCGTTATCGTTTGTTATTTCATCTGGATTCGTGACATTAAAAAACCATAATCTGTAGTATACGGATAGTGGGAGATTAACCCATCTTTCATATTGGTCGGTACCCTCTTTTAAACGAACATTCTGTTTAAATATAAAAAAAAAATAGTTGACTTGTGTATTGACAAAATAATTATTGACTCCTTTCATTTTAACGTCCAAATTGAGAAATCAATGTTTAGGAAAAATAATAACTAGATAGTTATTCTCTCAATCAATTTATATATAATTCGGCTTACCAGTTTCGGTCTGACACCATCATCAGCGCCATGTAACGTAAAGAAACTGAAAATACACAGAACATAAACACTATAATAATTAACAAATTCAAATAGTTATAGGATCAGTACTAGTAATATTGTGCAGTAATAAATACATACATTGATTGAGAGGATAACTATCCAGTTATCTTTATCTTTATTTTTTATTTACAATTACACCTGTGACATTAGTTTAAACTTCAAATATTTCGTAATATTAGATAGATACGGCCTAAAGTTGCGTCCACATATACGAATAAGAATCTATAGCGTCTATAAGAATTTCTGTAGGAGTCGTAAACATCTGTAACTGATAGGCTACTCTGCACATTTCGTAGTTTATAGAATTTCATAAATACTTATAAGTGTACAAAAGTTGGGACGGGAGCATTTGCAAACATTAGAGGCTGCAGTTCTTCGCAGTTTTGTGGAACTAAAAATACTAAAAATTGGTAATAATGATCGTAAAATATATAAGTTTACAAACGAACATAAAATTTATTAAGTAAAACGAATTCTAATTACCTCATACCACAACAATAAAACTATTCGATTTGCACCAAACGTGGGTAGTCGTATGTAGGTATGTACATACAAGGCAGTAATCTTTTATGCTAACACTGCGTAGGCTTTCACGGCCGGTGTAACTATAACTAACAGCTTCTTGCGGGTTTCGTCGTGTGTCAAAACTTTCGCTCGACGTTTCGCTGTTCATACTGACAGCTTCTTCAGGATAACTGAACTGATTCTCCATGGTCCGACATTCTTCTTATATACGCCCCTGGTGCATCCAACCCTGTAGTTTCCGCTCCATTGACCGTGACGGTTCGTAGTAGTCTCTTCCACGTGTTGCTAAGGTGGCACCCTTCTTCTCTGTTATCGGTTTTATTCTAGCACCCAGCCATCAAGTTTACCATGGAAAATGAATAAAATGGAAATCCCCCTTTCTTGGATGTTATGGTTAAGAAAACAAAAGAGGGAATGCTACAGCACGCAATATTTAGAAAGAAGACGCACACCGATAGATACCTGCATGCAAGATCTCACCATCATCCGATGCAGAAGAAGACATTAATACAAACATTGCTATCCAGAGCCGAAACCATCAGTGACGAACAACATCTTACCAGTGAAAAGATACATTTGTAGAAAGCACTAAAGAAGAATGGTTACATTGACATCGACATAAGGAGAGCCACTAAGAAGAAGACGACACTGGAGACAACTACAGAACCACGAAGAGGGATGGCGTGTTGTTGTTGTTGTGCTGTCAGTATGAACAGCGAAACGTCGAGCGAAAGTTTTGAGGCACGGCGTAACCCGCAAGAAGCTGTTAGTTATAATCTTTTATGCTGTTCAATTTTGCCAACAGTCGAAGAAAATTTAATGAAAAAAAGCAAACTTGTGCAGATCCTAAATGGGGATACTTTTTATTGCCACAAATTAGACTTCCTGATTGTGGGGATAGATATATATGTATATTTTGGGTATCCAGTTTCGACGCGGGTACTTCCATGTAGTGACGAGACCGGTAATAAAGAACTTACGTTAGAGGTGTCTTGCTCTTTGGTTGATTCCGGCTGTTGCAAGCCGCGATATTAAAAGTAAGTGTAATTATTATATATATACTTCTGAGCTACCCCGTCACGCTTGGGTTCCTTTTGTATAAAATGCCATCAACAATTTCAAAGTTCTTAACGCTGCGTTGGAGAGCTGGCCCACCAAATGTCACGTTGGGAGCGTGATGGGGTAGCACAGACGTAATAATAATTACACCTAACCACAACCAAAGACCAAAAGACACCTCTAAGTTCTTTATTACCGGTCTCGTCGCTACACGGAAGTCTTGGCGTTGAGACCGGACACCAATATATACATAGATATCTATCCCCACTCAATCGGGAAGTTGGAATTTGTGGCATTATGATTATCTATAAATTGTAGTTTTTAATGGTGAAATTCTGAGAAAATAGCAAATATAAATCTTTAGCGTCCAGAAAATCTTTGCAATGTAATAGATTTACAAAAATAGTTATTCTGTGCAGATTTCTATATTTTTTTTCAGCGAATTTCAACTAGCAAGCAACAGAATGGCGTCTCTACCCGAATGAAAGGCAAAATATTAAGCAAGACATATGTTGATTATTAGCTGCAATATAATTACATGAAAGTTGTTTTGTTTTACCATCAGACATGTGAATTTATGTATTTCATATACCTTGATGTTTTGCATTTACTATTGTAAATGATATAGAACACAAAATATAATAGTGAGTAATGTGAAACATATTTACAGCTAATGGAAAACTCCTATACATGTAAATGTAAAATTATTTACTACATTAGAAGATAATTACGCTAGCAAAAAGTGGAATAAAGTGGTATTACTACTAAATAGAGCAGGGAACCCGTCAATGTGCAACAAAATGAAAGAAGGTAACATGGTAACATATGCCACATACTTACACTTATTAAAATGTGGGTTGAGCTTGTATGATACGGGGTTATTGTGCCACGTACATACTTCATCGCATCCAATGATAATATGTAGGACAAATATATAGTAAAAACGAAGTCCATCAGCATATCATTATGATAATCCGATTTCTATTTAGAAGTTTGCACTTGTGCTAATTTTGTTATTGAATATTGCTGCCTGAACATAAGAACTAGGTAATTGCATCCATGAGCTTGAGTTATCCACGTTTTGACTATATTGGAAGTGGGTAGAATAAAAATGTAATTATCTTTGCAGTGTATACCATGTGACGTCCACCCAGCTTTATTAAAAGTGTTGATATCGAAAAAAACTATGTGGAGAATATGAATGTAAATATAAATTTTGTAAACCTTCAACTTCTTTAATTTGCTTTTATCTCATAAAACTGAGTTACCTGAGTTCTTACATTCAGGTGACGATATCAATATGTCCTAAATAAGATGTTATTATATACCTCACTTTACAGAAATTTTCTGGTTGGAAATATTACATGATAAAGTATATAAACGTAAAGAATACAGAAAATGGGCCGTCCTAGCTGATAGAACAACAAAACAAATTTGCAAACATTGACAGATATTTTGCATTGCAAAGTTAAGGCTAAAGATTTTGAATTGAAGTAATTTATTATTTTGTAATAAAAAACAACATTTCGGGAGAAAATATATTTTCTTGTATGTTTTGCTCTTGTTATACCTTATAAGTGCAATTTCTGTTATCGTAAAAGTTGTGGAAATACGAAATAGGTTTATAAAAAAAAACGTAAGTTAAAAGTTTACGCAGAATATGCAAACGTGTAAGTTAACTTATAGGACGCTATAGATTTGCACAGGATCCCACACAACCTGTACAAACATTGTAAGGTACAGATTCATAAAATTATGAATTACAGCTTTTGCTCAGAACCCTACCATTAGTTCCATGACTATCAGTTCGAGCAATGTAAATGACGTCATTTTTATTATATTCTTTGCCGAGAAAAATATTTAGAGAATCTTAAAAAAAAAAAAACGCCCATGCAATAATCGGTACATGTGTATTGGTACCATTGCCATACCATAAAAATACCGGTAAATGTGTTTTTTTTTAACTGAAGTAAAGAATATTCTGCATATTTTACATTGGAAGCCGTGAGATGAGAAAATATGTGCACTTAATCGCACTAGAGCCGTAAAATGAACCTATTTTTGCATTGGCTAACAGATAACGCTGTGTTTATAGTTGACGAGGCCAAAAAAATTACGGTTTTGCGTTAGTATTTATGCAGAAAAGTTTTTTTGTTTAAGGAAAACTCACAAATGGAATAATTATTTGTAACATAATTTAATAAATAACTTCCTAGCCGTGAATTTAATGTAAATAGTTTTAAATCGTGGTGTAGCGAACAAATTAAATAAAACAACTTTGTAAAGATTTTGCCTTATTTTTTAATTCTACAAACGTTTCGGCAATATATACATATATTGCCTTTCTAACTTCACAAAAATATTCGAAAATGTTACATATATTCAAAGAAAATTTTGGCATGTTGAAAATAATATTTTAAATACAATGTTACAAATTAAACTTCATTATAATTATTAAGATGACTTCTAAGATAAATTAATTTAATTATTTCAGTTTTTAATAATATGTAAAATAATTCCATTTTCAATACAACTGTAAAATTATAAATTACAACTACTTTTATTATTTACAGTTCATTGAAGCTTATGGCTAAGCATTGAGAAAGGAAATACATATAATTATTCGTATATGAATATGAATGCTTTACAAAAGCCTTCCTCGATAAATAGTAGCCCAACTGCAAATTATTTTTTACACATCCTTTACCAGTTTTATTCGAGATATATATTTGCCTTTGATCTTTTTCACTTTATCCACTTAGCCTAGGAAGCTTGTTCACCATTTTAATACAAATTGATTTCAGTTAATTTTGAAACGGTTTGGTCTTACATTTTTCTTTTTAATTATTTATTTGAAATCCATATCCATAAAATTAATTATTTTGCTTCTTACTATATAATACATGACAATATTTATTATTAACTATAAATAATAGAATAATAAATTACTACATTGATTGTATTATTGTTTTAAACAACAGGTCAAAATCAAACATTTTTTGCTATTGTTTTTAATGTTAGCGATGGTAAGCGCGCAAAATTATCTTATTGATAAAATTTCTGAACAACGTTTACTTGTTTGATACACTTGTTTCGTCAAGGTCGAATCTCCGACAACATAAATTGTTTGTAAAGTGCAGGCGTATACATATGTATAGGCTGTCTCATTTTGGGCACTTTCACAGGGTCTCATTTATTAATAGAGATAGAGAGTTGAGATTCTCGTGATAGTACCTTACTTTTTTGTGCAATAAAAGACGCTACAAAATTTTCCTAATCCCTTAGTTTGTCAGATACAGAATGAAATTTTCAATTTTCGGACACCCCTCGTATATCAGTTGCTATAGAAGTTAGCAAAAAGGTAAAAATGGTGTACAATCCAGTTTTTTTATATAATTCCAGTGGCGCAGCCAGTTCTCTTCTAAATGCAACAGTTTTCGAACGATGCATAGAACTTCTGATTATTTAAATAGAACAGTCTGCATATTATTTTTTATTTCGATTAAACAAGGTTTGGGGATTTCAATATATATTATTAAAATCCTCAAACTATGTTCAGATTTATTCAGACAAACAAGATAAAAATTTTATATTTTTTAAAATTCAGTATATGGTAATAATCGAGTTTTTAGGCAAAAATAAATTGAATGCTTAAAATTTGACAGATTTCTTGTTATGAACTTGTTACTTAGGTATATATAGGAATTTAATAGAGAAAAGTTACTGTATTGAATTCACAAAATGCTCTTCTTTGTTGAATTTTTTTTTTGTTATTATGAACAAAATTTGAATTAAACCATTGAATTTTGTAGCAGTTTTCTTCCCCTTGCACAGCAAAAACGTTAAATACTTACATGTATTACAGAAATTATTCCATAGATGGCGTTTTTCTTTCTATTTTACTTCAATAACAGAACATATTTGGCATAGCTAGGGTGAGACGTACGTTTATAACATATTAGTCTGTAATACCTATTTACCAGATAAACGTCTAATAGGAGCTGTGACCGTTGAAAGGGCGACTTCTTGGTTGTAAAACAAGATTAAAAATTATAGTTCGTTCAATTAATTGTTCATTTAAATGGAATATTCAAAATTTGATAAATTGAAGCACAATATATATTTGAACTAAGAGAATTTGATTAATTTGACTTAAATTTTGGTTATCATACCTAAACTATTCCAACAATTATTTTTCACGTGATACGTTTCAAAGGGTTGAACTAGAATTACTATAACAATATAAATTTGTTGTACTAACAACAAATACCTAATAATCTTTTTTCATTCCTGCAACAAAATACAACCAAACAGTATTGTTAAATTAACTAAATTTTGATTAGCTCAATGCAGGACTTCTCTGAGTGTACGGAGCTTGTCGAGAACTATGAAAAAATATGTCCATACTCTATTCGCGAAAACGGTCGTCATTTCCAAAACTTACTCTTACTTCTTTGTAGTTTAACTTAAGCTTAAGTTTTAGTTTCTTTGCTGTCAAAATAAATCTGAACAACTATATATTTTTGAAATCCCCATACTATGTTAAACAAAACAAAAAGTAATATACAAAATACTCCATTTAAGGAATCACAACTTTGGTCATAACTCTATTCAATTGCTATTGAATTTTATGTAAAAAAAAACTGGGTTGTATTATATTTCTCAATCTGTATCTCAAAGCTAATGGGGCTAGGAAACTCTGTTTGCAGCATTTTTTGTTTCACAAAATAAGTAGGACACAGTCACAAAAAGCGCAAGTCTTTATCTGTATTAATATCTGAGATACCCTGCTAAAGTGGGCAAAATGAGACAACCTGTACAAGCTTAAACAGCATTATTTTTTTCTGAGTGTGCGTATTAATAATCACCAAGTTGTGGTAATACTACGGTTGCATAATTTAATGACCTGTGTTATCCTAAGAACTTTGCCATAATTTAAGAAACTCCCTGTACATTAAAAAAAAAAAATTGCTAATATACAATAAAATTGATTTGACTATTTACCACAAATTATTCTCTCAATTGAATATATGCTTTGCGCTAATACACATTGAACAAATAAATACTTAGGAAGAAACAGTGTTCAAAAATGTAATCAATCACAATACTTACTCTATAAATTTGATCATCTATAATCAGAGACAAAAATACAAAGGCAAAAAGAACACCTAACACTAACACTATAAAACCAATTAAAGTAAGCCAAAAGAAGATTTTGTTTCCCGGAATTTTCATTTCAGATCATATGAATGTGTGTTTGTTGATATGACCAAACTGGTAAAAGTATCCATCATAATCAGAACAATAAATAAAATCATTCTAGTATTGATAATCGTCTACGATAAAAATACAATTCTCACTATGGAGCCTCCAGATTCGGGTAGAGGACCTTGTAGAGTACGCACCTAAATATTATGCGTATAATTACACATATATCTTGCATCAAGACGGTAC
>RXPK01000091.1:0-84316 GCA_004143645.1 Protaetia brevitarsis | reverse complement strand
ATGTACCTACTAAGTAAGTTTTAAAATATAATGATCGTTCTTTACATCAATCACATTGGTATCATTATATTATCTATTCGTGCATATTTGATGCAGTTATAAATCAGATTACATTTACAAACGACAGTTTACAATACGGTGTTAGTGCGATTAGGTTATGTTGTACAAATTGCTCGTAATTGCTCGGACGTCGGATCGCGAGCAGAAAGAGGAACCTCTTTGATCCGGATTTGCTTGCTCTAAACGAACAAACACGCACAAATCATGCTCTAAAATACAAAGAAACGCCCTAAAATTCCATGGATCTGCTTAAATCAGACAAACAAACAAATCTAATAAGTAACGTGGTGCATATATGTTATATATAAATGGCGATTTGTACTCCCAAATTACATATTTATTTTTATAATGAAAAACGAATTTCTACTATTATGCAAATAGTAAACATAGTAAATCAAATAAAAAATTATTATAAATATAAACACAAACTTAGAACTACACACATATATAGAGCATTAAATTAGAAACTAAAAAAAATACTAATATTATTCTTCCTAATAAAACAAACATTTCAATGTAAAACACGAGAATTATCGCTTGGCACGTCATCACAGCGTCATCGCCTATCCACCCTCTCTTTCTTCGGGCCTTGCAATGCTATTGCAATTAAAATTTTTGCCGACACGTAAGAGGGCCATCTTGTATGTAGTAGTCTAACTATAAAGCTTATATTTAAATCGAGATGGGCACCAACGCCGTGCTGCCATCTCCCGCTTTTGTCCAAACTATTCAAAATCCGTTAAACTATTTTTGTCCATAAGGTTGACTAACTAGTTTATGTATATAAACAATGCTATAAGATTAGGGATATGTCAGATTAAAATTTAATTAAATTAAAATACGGAGCCATCTATCCGTAAATATCAAAAACACTAAATTTAATAGAAAACTATCATCTGTGTTATCGATATTTGTTAAGAATAACTATTTTACCACAGCACCAACTCAGTGATTTTCTTTATACAACCCTTAAATATTAAAATTCCTAAAATACTAAACTAAATGGCGGTTGATATAAATCTAACTCCAAATTAACATATAGTGAAATAAATTACAAAAATCTTATTTCTGGTTAAAATTGAATGGAAACTGATTAACTATTTTCTGTTTTAAGTGAGGTATACTTAATGAAATACTGACTTGGCTTGGAAGCAGTGATATTCTAAGCCGGGCGGAAATGTAGTTTTCTGGGTACAGGTTGGAGATTCGGTTCGATAGACCCCCAAATCGGGTAATAGCATGGAATGGTATACTGGCCGGGAATCTTCGTAGGAAATTTTATAGGAAATTCTTGACAATTTTGCAGGTATTTAGTAAGGATTTAAATATTCAGGAGTTATATCGATACTTTTCTAGGTAAACACTTCTTGGAACTTTGATATTTTTAAAGTGTGGCATAAAAATCGTAATAGGAAATTAATACAACCGTCGTCTCTCGTGGCCACAGGCAGAATCAGGATTCAAACTAAATTTACCAGTACACAGTCTTCGATTGTTATCGCTATCAGGCTGCCCAACTTCAATTTTGAAAGATACCGCTAACCGACATTAAGATACCGTTTTTTCTCTAGTTTGAGGGGAATACAGCAAAAGTTACCGAATAGACATCCCGAAGAATGAAAAATCTCTTCGAGTAAAATATAACAAGAACATACAAAATATACCAGGTAAGCTTGAATTAACATAGAAAATAAAGTTTACAATATAATTAAGGCAATATTTAGCACCTAATGCTAAATATTGTCCATTTTAAATAGTTATTCTTAACAAATTCAAAATTCGCCTGTAAAGTAGGCAACTGAACACATGCTTGACATTTCAATTACTTGTTCATTTGGTTTTGAAACCTGTTCTAAATTAGATTCCATACCTTTGATTCCATAGCACTACATTTTCTTAAGCTCAATAAAGACACAGACTTTACCATTTGTGAAGAATACTTTTTACATTACTGTTTACACTAGGTCGGGTATATTAATTGTGTATTTCCAGTGTTAAATAGTGTAAAAAATTTTTACTGTGTACCCTCAGCTCACAGTTCCATTAAGGGTGCCGGAACAATTTTTGCATCGGGGCGACACTGCATGTTATAAAAACGTAAGGAAATATTCATAATTGAACTTAGTAATTATTATTTATTTAAAACTATCCAAAACTAACTTGCGATAATGTTTCCTTGAAACAACTTCGCTGATTGGTCTACCACTAATTTAGATAATACATCTGTGACACTGATTACGGTTAAGGTTAATTTGTGCAAACCTGATCCGTTACACTTATGTGCGGATGGAGTGTGTTTTTTTTTTTTTTTTGATAAGTATAAAGATAATAGAATCTGTGAAGATAACGAGCACCAAGGAAATTAAACCACCAAATTACTTTTCGATGATAATTATCCAATGTGTCACTAGATGTCGGTTATGTCAACAAATCTAAATGTAATACTTTTTTTTCTGAAATTTATGTTAGCATGTATAAGACCAAAAACGTATAAAAACTTAACATTTTCGTTTACGACATAGCATGACCCCCGGATACTTCATCTGTTCCCTCGTCTCTATTTGGATCCCCTGGATAATAAAATTGCTCTCTTCACTTTACGCTAATCCTTTCAGAACAACGGCCTCTGTTTTATTAGTTTCGATTTGGAGATTATAGGTCCATAAGCAGTCAGCTATTTTATCCAGCGAGTTATTAGATGTTGTTACAAGATTTGTTGTTGTTATAAGACAAGGTCGCTTGGGCTCGTCGCTTCTATTAATAGGGCGAGGTCATCTTCATAGGCCACCGTCGTAGCTCCCTCGGTCAGGTTAAGTTGCAGCACCCTGTCGTAAAGAACACTCTGGAAATGTTGGACCCAGCACCGAATCCTGTGGAACACTGGCAAACACCTGCATTCTAATGGTGCTATTCAGCACTATGTACCTTCCACTGAAGTAATTCTTAACCCTTCATGACACGTGCACCTAATCCGAACATGGTCACACGCATGGGGTCTGTTAGGCCCGGATTTCATTTTGATAAAAGAAAATGATGTGTTTAGGTTGTAATAAATTTAGTATTGGCTTGTTAGTTAGTACAAACATCAGCTTAATTAATAAAAAGTTTTTAATTTTTATGACAGTCTTAATAATAATTTTAGAAACTAAAATATAAGCCATACTAACTCTGTCTAGAGAGTTGAATATAAATTATTCATAAAATATGTAAACATTTCAACATAAATAACATAATAACAACAAAAGATAAACTGAAAATCACAAATAAACACTAGCCGTGTAAAGAGAATCTTTGGAAAAAAACAACAAAAATAATTTTATATTCCTAATATTACTCAAATGTTTGTGACCTCTCGAAAATATTTATCTTGAATTTTTTTTGTAACCAAATACAAATATATGTGTGTACATGAGTTTTTATATGTATAATTTATTTTATGATGAATCGTGGTTTTGATCCAGACAGAATTCGTCCCTATTCAATTTCTCTACGCAACATTTTTTGCAAATATATACACAGTGGTCAGAAAAACGGATAGTTTTCGCATATTTTTCATATATATATTTTGTTTTCCTATCTGAAATGCAGTATGTGCAACGTTTCCTCTTGTTTGATAGAGGTGTTTTGTTTTCGTTATCAGCCTCACGTTTTACTTTGCCAAAATTTTTTCACCATCAAAAGAAGATCTTTTGGTATATGAAATGAATAATATCTTCACTTTACTTGGTCCCGGACTAATTCGAAACTGAGGTCCTCTCCCGGGTATTGGAATCAGTACAGCCATTGCTATTATAAATAATGCTTGCATTTATTCCAGCAACATTGAGGATAATTGAAAAGACAACCATTGGCCATCTTCGGGTGTTCCTTGAAACATTGTATTTAGAACAAAGTTGGTCTACGGTATCAACTCCAGATTTGGTGAAATTGTAAAACGTAACGATTTCTGGTTTTTCTTTTTCACTTGACTTATCTATAGTATTATCGTGGTGCATCATTGATAACAGTAGAACAACTTTGTTTGGTTTGGCTTTATATGCCTTTTTTTCACTGCTACAAATGTTGGGGGTATTTCTTTTTTATTTGATCGTGTGTACCGACCATTGTAAGTTGTTTTTTGAGAAGTTCCGCCGACACTTGATAACTCGAAAACCAGTTGTCCATAGTTATATTTCGTCGTGTGCCGTGAATTGGTGTAGTAAGTCTCATGACAACATCTGATGGATAATTGCTCACAGAATAAGGTCCATCAGGTTGTTGACCTGCATATATTTCCATGTTCAGTGTGTAATAAGTTCGAGCATCAGTCAGTGCAAAAATTTCCTCTAAATGCCTCCAACTTTTCTTCAATAGTTGTATATTCGCCTACGCTGTAATAACTTTTGCAATTGTCAAGGAAACTTTCAAAAAATGTTTCTAATCGGTGCAAGTTTGTCAAGAGATCTTCTTTCTAAACTTGTACGTTTATCATTACAGACATGACAGAAACTACGAAAGTTATCCCCTATTATATCTGGTGTCCAGACGCGTCTGGTATTTATACGGCTAATATTTTTTACCCCCATATAACATAATATCCCGAGCAGTGTCTTGATTTCTATAATGTCAGTGTTGGAAGCGTCTCATTCTCTTGAATAATTTGCTTTGACTAATTCAATTTGGTAGTTGGTACATCGAACAATTTCTTCAAGAATATCGTTTGTCAAAAGCGAAGTCCAACAAAAAAAAAGGAGTTTTACTATTTTTGGCAGTATCTTTTACACCTGACAAATGCATGATAATATTATGCTTTGCAGTGCGTCTGTTCCTCTTTGGAGTTATTTTTGGCCATAGAGTAATTTTACAAAAATATCTAAAAACTTAAGTTTGCTTACTCGAGTAGATGTGCAGCACCTCAGTGCACTGTTGGAGTGCGACTAATTGACAGAACTAATCTAAAGCACAATATGAAGTTATACTATAAAACTTCTTTGTCAAAGATTATTTTATCAAAGATTTATTTTCTTGTCGGAAATCATTGATCTTTCTTTGACAAAAAAAGAGGTTTATAATGTAATGTTTATCTAAGATACGTTGTATTCCTACATAGATGAAATGATTGGCGAGAGCTAGACAGCAATTGCAACCATTTATCGTCACAACGGGCAACTTTGTTACCAAAAAATCTTTCTAGTCGGGTCTGTCAGACCCACGCGTGTCATGAAGGGTTAACAATGCTTACTAGGTGCCGTGAGATTTTTCGTCTTTCAATTCTATTTGACTATTGGTCCCCAGGATGCCGAGTTGAACGCGTTCTAATATCTACGGCAACGAACACTACCCACTTCTCTTTTGATTTTTTTGTTATCTAAACTATTGTTCAGATCGCTTGGACAGTTGACTTCCCACTTATGAATCCGCACTGCCTCTCTGAAAGTCCACCATTAAGTTCCAGCTCCTCTTCTAGTCCATTTTTAAGTAGCCCCTCATATAATTTACCCAGCGTACTACTTAGCAGGCTCTCTATAATTTTGTCGGAAATTGTTGTTGTTCCAGTAACTGCTTAACAACATCCAAAAGGACGCTAGAGATTACATCCGCTATAACCTTTATGGCTTTTGCCGTTATGTGATCGGGGCCTGGAGCTTTTCCTTCTTTAAATTTTTGAGCAGCCGAATCCCAAAAGGTTACCTTCTACAGGATATAGAATAGTATCGTATTATCCCGTATATCTACCGCTTGGTAGGTCTTGCAATTTGAGATGGTCCCACCACCAGATGGAGAGAAGGGAGCAGGCATTCCATTGCTGCTGTAGGAGTAGTCTTCATTGCGCCTGTTATTCTTAAACACATAAGTCTCTGTATCTCTGTTCACCATACCAGAGATGCATTTGTACTTATAGTAACGTTTGTATTTTTGTTTCTAGATGACTTGTTCTTCGTGTTATTTGATTTCAGGAACAATAAAAAGGTTTATTTATGTTTTTATTAGAAATTTTTAAATGCAAACACCAGTTACGTTTCAATAATTTATTATGAAAAGAAATGGACAATATTGTATGTTACTAGCGTAGTAAAGAAATAAAAAAAACAGCTGATACTGACTCTTAGTAATCGGTCAGATTCTTAACGGCGAGTTGTTGATCAATCCAATTCCTGAACATCGGTACATTCACGTAAACAATAGGTAATGGAGTCGTGCCACAGCTGATACCCCAAGCAAACATACCGATCTGTTGGAATGTATCTTTTTGTCCGGGTATCGGACAAGCCAACGGACTGCCTCCGTTATCTCTGCAAACGTCTTTCCCTTTCGTTCCATTACCTCCGGCGCAAACGAAACTCCTCTCCAGTTCGAAACGTCTACCTAGCAAAGTACTAGTTCTCAACTGGTCTTGGCAGGTATTCCTATCTACTATTGGTAAGTTGATCTTCTTCTGGACGACTTCATATCGTCCATCCTTACCAAAGACGTTTCTACCACCCCAACTGCTGCTGAAACATTTCGTACCAGCAGGAATGACGGCATCCTGTCGGGGAAGGCAGAGAGTATTGACGGTGTCGGTCATGTCCAAAGGACTCTCTAGGAAGAGGAGCGCAATGTCATTGATAGACGCACCGGCATAATATCTATCGTGTATAATGACACTGCTAACGTAACGTTCTTGATGTGGGTACAATTCTTTGTTGGTCTGTATATCCCAATCGCCAGCGCGGATTTTGTACTTCTTCGGACTTGCATCAGGTACGCAATGGGCAGCGGTTAGCACCACTTGCGGATGTATCAAAGAGCCACCACAAGTGAGAGCGAGGTTCTTGAGATCAATTTCCCCGCTGAATTCGTCTGTCGTGACAACCACCATCCAAGGAAATTCGCCGTATTCGGTCTCTATTTGGGTACTATCAGGCGTTATACGAAAACCAACCCCATCTACATTTCTATAACCACAACCTTTGGTAGGTGGTGATTCGGAGGAAGGTGGCTCGACAATTTCGTTAGGAGGGCAGCAAACGTCGAAATAACTCGAACAGTTGCTCTCATGTTCTCTGAAAATTGAAATGTGATACCATTCGCCCGTCTTAACAAAAGTAACCTATAGTTTTGAATATTTTCATTAGAAGGAATTAAAAACTGGTGAGATCAAATCTCTTCTAAATGACCCATTAATAAATTGATAGCTCATTCTTGTAGAGAATTTTGGTACTATGTATATTTGGTTACAAACTAATCTTTCTGAATTTAGTCTCACTCGGGCGCACCTCACCATTCTGTTCTATAAACATATTCCACCCAATAAAAATTAAGCACAAAAATAAACAAAAATGATAATAGCTGACTTTCTTATTGTTATCCGGGGTCCCTTTTTGAGAACAAACCGCCGTGTTCTTACGTGATTTTATTTCAGGAATGCTCCCGAAATGTCATGTATATAAATAAAGGTACGGTATAAACAATAGGGACAAGGATAAGTCATCGGGGTCTGAATTTCTAACCTAACTTCACTTCAAACAATAGCATCCTAATATGGCAGTTTGTTATTGTTTACATTGTACTGATACATATATTAGTTTACTCATCCGTTTAATCTACATGATTTACTTGTTCTATTTATTTATTTTAACGTAATTTTGTTAGTTTAAATTACCCCTGCAGTTTTAAAAACAATTAATGAACCTTGATAAGATGCATTGTGCAAAAGTAAGGTTAGTGGCCGCAACATTTACATAATTATTATATATATATGTTAAGGTTTAAGTGAAATAACCGTGGGGGAAGACAACAATGGACATCAAGGCTATTGTGCCATTTACTCTTGCAAGATAAATTTGATGCTAACGATGGTCGCAGTTTCTTGGATTTCCGAATGAATCTAATATATATCAACAGGACAAGAATTAAGAAGGCACATGGATAAGAAGAACTATGTCGTTGTGCAGAGATCCTAGGTCACGTTAAATCAATTTATTTGTTAGATACACATTTAACAGCCTATATATCAAAAACTACTTATTCTCTTTATAGACAACTCTCGATAATTATTTAGTCTACGTCTGAAACTCTATCACTTGTACACCCCCGGACATCATGGTTTGACAAACCACTCCAGGGCCGGATTTTTAGAAATGAATTAGTCGAATAAAAAGAATACGCATTTGTATAACACAAAACGATATAGTCATAACTCTTGAACTCTAATTATAATATATTGTGTGTGCCCGTATCCAGAATTTGAAAATCTGCAATAAAACCCTTCCAGCGAAGTCGCTGCATTTTTATTAATTTATATGAAAAAGAAACACAACATATTTATTCTTGGAAGAATATTTTATACTATAAAATATATGAATAAATATTTAGTTTCACAAAAAGGAAAGAATGTGAACTCAATTGTTGTAAAACACTTGCGAATATATGTGTCACTTAATCAAACATTATTTTACTAGAATTGTGTTTTTCATTACTGTAAACTGTTCAGAAATATTTGCAATAAAATCAGAATGAAAAACGCATGAAATTCGTATATTTTTCTATTTCCTTTAAAATATAAATTACACCACACGTTTGAAAATTCCCGGCAACAGCTTTACAAGATGGCAGCTAGGCTTAACGGTCATTGAAAACGGACCACAAAAGAACAAAGGATTTTGCCAAAGCTTCATCGTTACGGGGGTTAATACTGTGCAAAAGTGCGTCTCTATTATGATGAGAAAGCGTCGTCTGACTTTGTGTTGTTAAAATAGAAATTTATATTATAATTATAATTTATAATATTTGGTTTTCAATTTTATGTTTTAGACAGCACACAAGAAAAGCGGACTTAAAAACGTGGAACGTATATATTTATGTACAAATTTAGACGCAATTTTGATGGCGGTAAGATACCGTGCTTTCAAATACTTTCCTGCTTAGAGTAGGCCATGCTTTTTTTTAATCGTTGGTCACAGTGCATGCACGTACTAATCACTTAGACAGTTCGTACGTCACCAAACTGTATGCAAAAAATATTAAAATATCCATTTGACGTTTCATAGGTGCACTACCGCCAGGTTTAAGAGTTACTGCACCAGTTGCATGAAATTTATAATTTGAAATACAAGCATGAACATGACTTAAAGGCTGTATGTAAGTAACTGATGCCAGATTAGGAAATTGTTGCCGCAATTCCTGCATGCACCGATTAATGAAGTAAACTCATTCTCCATTATATAACTTTCGACCAGTTCTGAAGTAATTTTCGATAATAAATGTTTCGTGCTGTAATTCAAACATGTTGTAATAAAATCATACAATCAAATCTAATTTTGGTTTGTCACTGACAGCTGTCACAATTTGAAGTACAATTTAAAAGTAGTCCAGTGTCGCCAATATTACTAAAGAATTTGCTTAAAAAACAGCCCACTATAATCGGGAAAGTATTTGAAAGCACAGTATAAACAAATGTAAAAATGTAAACAACTTCGTTACAAAAAGTCTGCGCATAAATCTTGCTATCGTTTGTTGTAACATAGAGTTGAATAGTGTTTTTTAAAGCCCAAATATCTTTTATTAGTACGAGAAATAAACAAACTTTTGACTTAGAATGTGATTTTTTTTTTTTAATTTATCTAATAAAAAATGCTCTTTTTTTTTCTTTTAGCTAATGAATTAAATATTTAAACACTCATTACATACATATCTTCTGTTTAATATTTAGTATTATACTTTAATATAATAATAGTAATTAATATAAGGCAAATAAATATCATAATTGGGAGAACAGAAATATTGAAGTTTTTATTTAAAATAACTAAATATCTGTCGTCACATTGCGTACCATTTTCTGGTAAACATATTTTTGATCAAACAAATTCTATTCATATCTAGAGTTAACCCAGGCTACGTTCCGAGTCGCGCATTTTATGCGATGTATGCATTGAAAGACATAGAACACTGTGAGTAGTGATTGTAAATTTACCGATGTTTTCATTTACCGGTAATTCGGTAA
Source organism: Protaetia brevitarsis (assembly GCA_004143645.1). Taxonomy (NCBI): domain Eukaryota; kingdom Metazoa; phylum Arthropoda; class Insecta; order Coleoptera; family Scarabaeidae; genus Protaetia; species Protaetia brevitarsis. The sequence continues at coordinate 74,292 of RXPK01000091.1, read as the reverse complement.
ATGAAAATGAAAATACCGGTTTACCGGTAAATTATCGGTAATTTTTTTTTCTTGTGTGACATTAATGGGGATTCCCCAAAAAAATAGGGTTAGAAGTTAGGCTAGAATAATACATATTTTACACAATCTTAAGGCATAATATTAGAATTTTGTAATAAATATGTGTATTTAATTATTTTAAACAGTTGTACGAAGTAAAACAAAATATTTAAGTGTACTAATACAAATATACTAAATATGCAAGTGTTACAGTGAAATAAATATAGTATAAATAAGAAAACTGGTTTATTGTAACAAATTTCTGGGAGAAATTTTTCAAAGAAAAATATTTAAGGTTCAAATTTTAATGTTATTTTACAACAATGTTGCATTAATGTTCTCTCATAATGTGGTGTATTCAAAATTGCTATTAATTTAAATACGTAAAATGTTGTTCTTATATATTATTATTTTTAAATATTAAAAATGAGACATTTACTTACCCTTTAAAGAAAAACGATTTTAAACTTTTAAAAATCTTAAAAACTCCAGAGCACAAATCACATACGCAACTCACTTTTTTTCGTGAGATAAATAAAATCCATACAAAAAACCATAAAATGAGAGAATTGATATTGCACTTTGCTGACAAAGGCAGGTAGGGAAAGTGGGGTGTTTTGCTTCCTGTCGTCCTAGCAACAAATGAACATTAATCTCGCTTTTCTTTGCGTTGTTTTTCGTTATCCATCTTATTTTCTTTTAATTTCTACACGACCATTTTTTTCAATTTTTTGCTTTTTTTGTTGAGAATTTTTTGATTCCTTCTTTTCTGATACTCGGTGGAATGGAGGTTATACGTTTCCTATCAGAAAGTTTTTGTCGTTTTCTATTCTAGAGCATTACAGCGGTTCTCAATCTCAAGAAAGTTTAAATTAAAATTAAATAAAAAACATCTCCCATAAAATTAATAAGTGGGTATATTGTTACTTACACTTACTTGTTTTTTTTTTATTTTCAATGTCCCTTTAGATCTTTAAAATACATATCATAAACACAATAAGATGAACATACAATTCATTATGCGCGACTCGGAACGCAGCCCCAGTTATACATCTTCAATTCCAGTTTGCTAAGTGGATGTGTATAATCGCTTTTAAATGGTCCTACATTTCTATCTATAGACAAATTTCCTAGGATAATTACATGGTGGTTTATTAAACATACACATTCTTTTTATAAAACTATCTAATAAATATCATTATTAATGATAAAATTTTCCTATCTACATGTAACGTGACAAATATTCCAATTGCTAAAAAAAACATTTTTTTTTAATTTAAATATAAATATGTATAATTCAAAATTCTATTATAAATACAAATATAATTTTTAGGATTTTGCACTTCTTATACAGTACACCAATAAATACCATAGGTATTTCAATTAAATTTAAGATAAATACTTATGTTTCAAACGAACCATTTCAAAAAAACAAAATTATAATTTTGTCCCTTAAAATTTCAGCGATTTGTGTCAATGTACGTTAGCATCCTGATAAAATTAATAAGCAAAATTTTATCAAAAAAATGGCATGAAAAATCATGCAACTTTACCTCTAACAGAACTTCCCAATGCCATTGACATGAGATAAACAACTTAGTTGAATTATTTGTAATCACTAATATCAAATTTGATTGCACGACTTGTGCTTGAAGACCTTGACGAAACTATTATATTTACTTTAAACTATCAACTTAATTGAAATCATGCTTTAATTTCATATATAACTGTTAATATTTTCCCTTCCAGACATTAGAATCGCGCCAAACTTTACGTGCAACCAAACTAGGTTGGTACCAACCTATCATTTCAAAATACAATTTACTGCAGGGATGAAAAATAATAAAAACTTAAATTATCTTGACATTACAGTTCATAGAAACAATATTATAAACACACGCTCCAAACATTTTAGATAAAGAAAGACAAAACCAGGGTATATGACCGCATAGGCCATTATTTTAAACTTTAATTTCCCTCTTGTATCTCCCACTTTATTTTGAATTTTAGAAAACTCTTTAAACTAAAAATACTTATGGACTTGATTTTATAAAAAAAAGAAATTGTTTTTAAGAATTTAATTCATTGCATTATTAAAGTTTATCCTGTCAATTTTACAGGATTTTAAAATGTTTGTAAATTGTTTTTATATCTCACTAAATATAAATATAAGTAAATAATTGTATAATAGTATAAATATAATTAGAAATTAAAGCTAATATAAACGTTTGCTATTATATTGCAATATAATTGAATTAATAAATCTTTTGGTACATGAAAATGAAGCAGTTAAAGCTGTCGACACGGTTTCCAAGTTAATTGTGCTATTTCAACCAAGCTATAATCGACCCAGAAAATAGACCAGTAACTATACTTTTACACTTACAAAGGAACATCGGCATCCCGTACATTTAAAAAAAAAAATGAAACCCTACGGAATAAAAGAGTACCATGATATAAGAACACAATTTGTTTTTAGCGGTCGAATCGCACGATTTCGGGGTACAGCCCTCACACAAATTTCCACGATTTTTAAGTTTTTGGAAATATCTCGGAAACTATAGCAGATAGAATTTTCTTTTTAGAACATAATTTGTACTATATTACATAGTCTCAATGATGATGTAAGTTATTGTCGGAAAAAAAAACATATAACGGGAGATCGGGCTCTCTTTACCCCCTACTTTTGATGTAATGTATTTTTTTAATTATCAGAAATAAAGCCGCATTTACGTGGAAAACAGTGCTGTGTAACAAATTTAGGCAGTCAAACAACAAGGAAGAACTGCAGAGTCAATTTCTAAGCAAATAGGCTTTATGGATCTTATAGAGCACATGAGCAGTTGACTATCAGAGTCCAAAATCGGTACGAAAAATAATACATTGAATGGTTTATCAATTTATCAATGCAACGACAATGTTCGATTTTCTTCGCGTAACTTCGCAACAATGAGAACAGATGCACCATATTTAACACAATAGCATACAAAGAACTTCGATTATTGTCATAGGGTCATAGTCCATTCGGTAACGTATGCACTACTCACTACTGTTAAATATTGATTTCTATTTATTTCATGCACTAGCAAGTGAAGTACCTATGTATTTGCTTACAGAATATCTATCAGTCCAGTTCTCTCTGTTACTATACTAGTATTGGCATTGCATAAATAGAAAGGGACACACATGCACGTCTTATCCTTTCCGTGTACTCCCAATGCAAACCAAGCTAACGTAATCACGATTACGTGGTTCATGTCTGCAAGAGAAAAGAGCAGTTTTAGATAAGAATTTTGATGTAGTGAATAAATGTATAATGATTATGATGTGTATAGTGTTGATGTACTATGATATTGGAACATGTCAGAAAAAGCTTTTATCACAAAATGCGAAACTATAATTACCAATCCTAAGTAGCACATTTAGTTATGATTACCAATGTTGAACACACAACTACTTAATTATAGTCATTGTTACGTAATTTTTACTACAATTACCAACTTTGAAGGGATATCTGCTTAGACGACATATCTGTAGTTGCAGTTACGTCGTGGCCACGAAATAAATTACTTTAAGGTTTATTACTTTATGGTTCTAATAAAATAGTAATTGTTACGTCATTCTTACTTGTTGAGTCACCCAAAGTTTATTCCTACACATGCTTACAGATTAAAAGTCGGCGTTACTAACATGTGCTACCAAAATCTAACCTTATTGTAATCATGACCCGCTAGTAATATATTCGGTAGAATTGAGGTGAACAGCACGTAGGTATTAGCCACCAAAGTTAGACATTTTAGGAAAATACGATTTTGGTATGACAGTTGTTGTTGCAAGCGAGTGTATCTAGAAGTAATAAATAAAATTTTATGAACATTTTTATTTTAAACCACTTAAGAAACTACTTTTATTGAAAATTATAACACTTTTTTGTTTCCTGCATTAAAGCGGAAACCACTAGTCTAAAACTAATAACTCCGAATAAACCCAAGGTATTTAAGTAGGTTTCAAAATTACAAAACTCAGTAGAAATAAATAACCAGTACTTCTAGCTAATGATAAAAATACTAATTAAGCAAAAACATTTACACAATAACTAATAGTAATAAACAACTTTTTAGGCACAAATATCGTCCTGTTTCTTATAAGTAAGGTAGGCTTTGAAATTAGAAACAACAAATAATGTAGTAAACTATTTTAATTTTCTGGTAAATGAGTAATAACTACTATTTTTATTTTACCTACTGTTTATTATTCGTTGTTCTCAAATTTCAAAATCTACTTTAATACCTTCGATGAGCGTACGTAGTGTTACCAGTTTTGGGCTAACGGTTTTCACTTTAATGCAGAAAACAAAAAAAATATTATAATTTTCAATAAAAATAATGTTTGCTAAGTGGTTTAGAATGAAAATGTTTTGTAAAAATTTATTGTTATTTGCTAAATACAGTCCTTGTAAGAACAATTGTCATAGCCGAAAACGTAATTTTTATTTTCGCTCTGTTAATTACGCAAAAATTGACAAAATTGTTTGAGTATCAACCAGGTTTAGAAATATCACTGCTGTTGAGGTGCTAAAAACGAAAAAAAAGGGAAATATGTAATTCAATTAAAGTTGTGATTTTTACATTTTTTTAATATTTTCACAAAAATTTGCACATAGGTCCAGACACAGACTGCCTCCAGACGACGAACTCAATGTCAATCAAGATGCCGTTTCGGATTTTTTTCTCTCTCACAAAAATACAAAATTTAGGTAGATGGCGCTTGATTGCTTCCCGCTTAATTTCAAAAGGTATATACTCATCATTTGTATTTATTTTAGAGGACAAAGTGTTTAAAAATTGTATTTGGCTATATTGTTATTTATATACATATAAACAAGAATATAGTCCAATACAATCATTAAACTACATTACAATAATTTTTAAAAACTTTATTCTTCGTACTACTGCATAAAGGTATAACAAACTAAAGCTAATATAACTCGTTGATTTTATTTTTCTCATTTACAAAATATTAATACGTAAAACAAGTAGCAGATGCTATTTTGCTTTCCACGACAGCTTGATAGGTAAGTTTACATCAATATATGTAAGTAGTTTGTCCGTCTGTAAAGGTCGCTTTACAGTTCGAAATTTTTTTGTATTGCGTGCAATAAAAATAGCGCATACTCTATTTCGTGTATTGCACCTGCAATAACAAAAATTGCCACCCAGCTGATTGAAATCCAATTGAATGCGCATGCGCTTTCTCTATTGTATGCAATTTTTATTGCACGTAATACAAAAAATTGCGAACTGTAAACCGGCCTTTATAGACGGACAAATTACTTACATATATTGATGTAAACTTACCTATCAAGCTATCGTGGAAAGCAAAATAGCTTCTGCACTTCGGTTTTAGAACGACCACAAATTATGCAAAACATTTTCGCAAAATATGTCACAAATGTCACTATTTTTGAAACAATTTCGAAAAACACCAATATATATTGTAATCCAACTATTGGTAAAAATGAAACCTTTTATATTACAATATAAGGCGCCATCTCTACTACTATCTCGTTTTTAACATGTTGTCGTACATATTTCTATAATACGCAGTCTTTTAAACAGCGCCTCTACACAAATTTTGAGTTTTTTGAAAAAAGATAACCTTATACTATACTTCCATTAGATAGAAAAGAATAGAGAGAGCAGTACATATCTGAATGCGAGTTCGTCGTCTGAGGGTAGTCTGTGGGTCCAGAATTGAATTCTAAGCAACTTTTTCAAATATATTTTTTGGATATCATGTCATCTAACCTCACTTTTTAGAAATTCATGACATATTTTTTAAATTCTTTACCGCCAGTACTAGTGTCACGGGTGACGTGATGTCAAAAAAAATTTTGTTTAGGGTTTCCTAGACATGCACAACCTACCTCCTAAAAGGATTTGGAATATTTTAATAATAAAAAAATTTCTCATATGTTGCAATATTTATGCCGGTCACTATATAATGTTTATAGTTAAATAAATAAATAATTCTGCTCTTATCCGACGCTGAACTGTATGCATTGGTAACCGTTAAATCACACTATATGAAACTTAAGTACGACCTGGCGTGCAGACGAAAGTTGATCACTTTGTTAATGACCGTTAAATATAACAAAAAAAAATACGAACAGTTGATTGGAATAAAATTTCGACGTGAACAAGAGAACTAAAAATCAAAAATTATTGTATGAACTGCTTTGGCGGTAACTATAAAAAATTATTGTGGAAATGTTTAATTCGTACCGTAAGCCAGGTATTATCTTTCGGACGATTATTCACTCCATCGCGGTTATGATTGCATTTAAAGTAATGTATTACTATTGTAATATCTTGAGATTATTGTACTATGTAGTCACAGAATATCACTGTTACTGTCCCGTTTATTAGTTTATTTTTGCGGTTTGCTTTACCGAAACTGTTTTTTCGAACTGCAAATGTATAAAAAAAAATCAAGATTTCAAGCCGAACGCTTTGCTGCAGAATACAAATAAAGACTAAAAGATATGTTCCTACCACTCAGTCATTAAGGTGTTGCACAGAAGAACTGTATAATGCGGGACATTAGAAACATAATAACCGGTCGTTTTCACTGTCTAAACAAAATGCGGGTATATTTAAATCTTAATATACACCAACTTTGCATATTAGCAAACTATATTTATGTGGTTTTCCTTGGCAAAGAATCTTATAGTTAATGATCTTATGTAGTGGAATCGTCGGTTGCGAAGGTGATAATATATAAAGGGTGTATCAAATAAAAAGTAAATTTTGCTTGGTGTTACTACACGACATATAAAGCACAACCCACCGAAACGGATTTCTCATTAAAGAATAAAAAAAAGTAAAATTTAGAGCCAAAATCTTTAGTACGGCTTGATCAAGGAAACGTCATGTTTAAGCGCCCGCTAAACGTGGTATTATGATATAATACATTGCATTCATTTAGTATTATTCTTAATGTTGGTATGCCGTAAGTTCACTTTAACGTCATTCTGAATAAATAAGGCCCTTGGTAAAATAGCAAACTGAGGAATTTTAAATTTCTTCTTTTATAAAAATAAACATCCTTTTTGTGAAGAGCATTCTACGTAAGTCTACAAATAATTATTTTTAACTAATCTTGATAAGAACGTTCGAGTTTTCACGGATATGCCGACTTCAGTAGTTACAAAAAACGAAATATTTTGCTTTTGCCTTGTTTATTTCTTTTGGATTTAATTTAATCATTAATAACGCAAAATGAATTGAATCGAATTACACAGAAATAAGATGTAGAAAATAACAACTAAGTTATAGGGGTAATACGGTCTTTAAACATAAAAAGCTGCCTAAATAGCCTCAATATTTGTCATATTTTATGACTTCCTCAGGAGGACATCTACAATATTACAAAGAATATGAACCAATAGTAATAAATATTTAAATAATACTTACAAGTCAAAATATAATAATCAAATTAAACGTATTTTAAATTTAGAATTTTTAAAAGTCAAAAAACATTTTTGTAAACAAGGTAATGTTACTATGTATTTTTAAAATGTTGCAGTAAATATGGTTGAGTTGATTTGTGTCTGTTTTGAAATTAATAGAATTTTGATTACTGTTAATATGAACCATTTCTAGAAATAACCGCCTTTTTTTACATTACTTTCAACATCAAGAATTTAGTATTATCATAATAAAATTGTGGTCTAAATTTTGAAAATGTAAAGACAAGGCACATGAAACGTTTACCTATTACGACTATCACTTTTTATGTTGGGTCATTCTATTCTTTAGCATTTGAAAGTTTGAACCAATATAACAACCTTGACAATCACGCACAAGGAATATTATATACCAATCCTTTGGGTCCAGATGGTATCTTGTCTTTGAATTTTGTAAAGATGTTCTTATGGTGTTATATTATAGTTCGCAATTTTGATATTATTAAAATCTTTAAAATGTTTAATTACTTATTAGTTAACCTTCTACGAAAGGTAATTTATAATATTTAAAAGTGGTAGTTGTATTATATTTATATGTCATGTAAGGAATTTGAGAGTAAATTAATTTTGCAAAGAATATTTTTTAGGGTAGCCGTTATTGGAAAAAATTTTAAATAACTTTTTAAATTGTCGTTAAGAAATCTTGTGTCGCTAATTTGTGTAATTCTGTTTTTCATAGCAAAATCAACAGTATTTATATTTCTGATTTATAGGATGATTAGAGTAAAAGTTAATAAATCTACCAGAAGATGTTGGTTTTATACCAAATCTAAATGATAATGTTATTCTCTGTCTTATAACTTTGATATCAGAAAAGTACATAACAATCATTTTCCAATTCAGCAGTGAATTGTAAATGATTATTATACGAATTAAATATCTTTAAAGTAATATTCTACCTTATATTAGGTATTGAACAAATAATGTCATCAACATATTTAAAAATAAATGGAATTTTGAAAGTAATTTAGGTAAAAGCATCTAATAAACAACCCATAACAATCATTGCCAAAATTGGACTAATTGGGGAACCCATTGGTGTACCAAAAATTGTAGATAATATTTATTATGAAAGAAAAATAACAATATTACAAAACAAAACGTAATAATAGTATAAAATTAACTTTCGAAATTGTAGTGTGTGGTTCAATTAAAGACCATTTTTGTAATCAGAATATCAATTATAAATCTATGGTCTATATTTGTAAATAATGACACAACATCCAAAGTATCAACATAAAATTTTCAGGTATGATCATTCCTTTAATAGTACTAACAAAAGTGAAAGTATCTTAATATATAAGAAGTATTTTCAGAGAAGGCCAAAGTAAGAATGTTTGATAAAAATTTTGATAAATTATATGTAACACAGTTAACCGAGCTAACAATGGGAAAGAGTTGTGTGCACACGTTTGCTATTTGTTTTTTCCATTCCAGCCTATCATCTATGGTGACACCTAATATTGATGCACCATCCGTACAAGGAATATTTGTAGTAATATCTGGGGTTTTGCGTCTATGGAAATTTAATATTTAAGTTTAATTTTTATTTAAAATTAATCGGTTTGTTTTGCACCAGTCTGCCATATCTTGCAATGTACGTGTTATCATAAATGAAAGGTCCGCAGAATTTTCACCCGTTACTATTACCGTTACATCATCAGCAAACAAAATCGTGTGACCATAATTAAAGTATTGCGGTAGATCGTTTATTAATAATAAGAATAATAGAGGGCCCAACACCGACCCTTGAGCTACTCCCATGTCACACGCATACTCCCGCGAATACACGTTGCCTACTTTGACAGTCATAGACCTACCGTTCGAAAAAGATAACCAATCCAGCGGCACGCCTCTAAAGCCTAAGGAATACAGTTTTTCAACCAATATATTCAAGTCAACACAGTCAAAAGCCCGCGTTAAATTGAAAAATATGCCAGCTACGTATTTATTTGCGTCTAGAGCTTCATATATGATTTCTAAGTTCTGAAATAGTGCTGTTTCCGTGGAACGTTTCCTAGTAAATCCGTGTTGTTACGAACATAAAAGATTATGATAAATTATAAATTTCACCATTTGATCATATCCAGCGCGTTCTATGACCTTAGATATTGAACTCAGCAAGGATACTGGTCTGTAATTCTCCATGTTAGCAGGATCTTGTTTTTTAAACAGAGGTATAACTGTTGCTTTCTTTAATTGTATGGGAAATCTACCATTTAAAAACTTATTTATAATATATGTTAGTGGTTCAATGATGTCGTCACCATTTTTTTTTAGCAAGAAGTCACTAATTCCATCATTGCCACAAGATTTTTTGTTTTTCAAATTTTTGATACACTTTGATACAAAATCAGGACAAGTTGGAGAAAAAAAGAAACTACTTTGATATATATTCGAATAACTTACACCAACTGTTGAACTACCATGTATGTATGTATGTAAATAGAAGGGTGGTGTTACACTGCGACCTAAAAGATCTATTGTGTCTCCTATTCTTGCTGCTTTACAGCTGGCCTTCCAATTCTATTCCTTTTAGAAAGTGTAGGATGTCAGAGGGCCCCAGTCTAGGTAAGTCTCCCTCTTCGATTTCACATGCTCCCAGGTGCAATGCCCTCGAGTTGCATAGTCCTGTGCAGTTTGAGAGGAGGTGGATGGGTGTTTCATCCTGTTCCCCACAAGAATCTGCATTCAGGATCTTTTCCAATCCAAGCTTACTCAGGTGTCCTTTCAGTCTACAATGGCCTGAAAGTATTCCTGTTAATATGCGAACATTGTTCTTACTCAGGTTGATGCATTCTGTAAACCTCTTCTGGTTATACGTTCCCAGAAGAATTTTACTTTGCCTCATTCCCTGGAGATTTTCCCAGTAACTGGTTTTCTCTGCTCCATTTCTATTTTTAGTTTCTTCAGTATTGTACTGCTACTTAACCCGGGGGGTTCAGGCCCTACAAAAAAGGCATTCCAGCCCCTTTTTTGCGAGGTTATCCGTTACTTCGTTTCCTTCCACTCCTGTGTGACCCGGAACCCACAGGAAGGTTACTTTATTCCTTTTGCCTAGCTCATTTAATTTCCCTAGGCATTCCCAGACCATCTTGGAGCTGATTTCATATGAGCTCAGCGCTTTGATGGCTGCTTGACTATCAGACATGATGATAATCTCCTGCTTCCGATAGTTCCTGTCCATATTGAACTGAACACATTTTCCAATAGCGTGTATTTCGGCCTGAAATATACTTGGGTATTTTCCCAAGATTTCGAAATATGTAGTTCTAGGCCCAAATATTCCTATTCCAGTTCCTTCTGCCGTTTTGGAGCCATCAGTATACCATTTCATGGCATTTCTATTCAAGTTCAAGATGGTGTTATGATCCCACTCGCTCCTGTTACTTAGCTTTGTGGTGAATTCCTTCACAAAGCTAAATTTTTTTAACATATCATCCCGGGGCATATCCCAGGTTTGATCACCGTCAGGAGATTGAGGCCTATTCCTAATCATTCCTTCCTTGACCATTCTCATTGCGGTTCTTTTCGCCACGCCCTCTACTACAATGTGGAGGGGGGCAAGATCCAATACTACGTCAATAGCTGCTGTTGGGCAGGTTCTCATAGCCCCCGTTATGCATACACATGCTAATCTTTGCACTTTCGAGAGGTTAATTCTCGCGGTGGCCAGATTAGTTCTTTTGCTACAGGCTACTGATGCATAAGTGATGATCGGTCTCACTATCGCTGTATACATCCAAAGCAGTATTTTTGGGTTGAACTACCATAGTTTAATTTTACTTGATTTTTGGTAACAGTAGAAAAATATTAATCCCTGTCAGATGTGTTGTATTGAGCGTGTATACTCTGTAGGGTAAACATTTGCTGAATTTGCTTAGTGTAGTTGTTGTAGTCCTCATTGCGCCTGTTATTCCTAAACACGCAAGTGTCTGTATCTTGCAGAGTCCAGTTATAGCAGTTAGTTGCAGCATCGTTGTCCACCATACCAGAGATGCATATGTGCACTTGCAGTAACTGTTTGTATTTTTGTTTCTAAATGACTTGTCCTTCGTGTTATTTGATTTCAGGAACAATAAAAAGGTTTATTTATGTTTTTATTAGAAATATTTTTAAATGCAAACACCAGTTACGTTTCAATAATTTATTTTGAAAAGAAATGGACAATATTGTATGTTACGAGCGTAGTAAAGAAATAAAAAAAACAGTTAATACTACTCTTAGTAACCAGTCAGATTCTTAATGGCGAGTTGTTGATCAATCCAATTCCTGAACATCGGTACATTCACGTAAACAATAGGTAATGGAGTCGTGCCACAGCTGATACCCCAAGCAAACATACCGATCTGTTGGAATGTATCTTTTTGTCCGGGTATCGGACAAGCCAACGGACTGCCTCCGTTATCTCTGCAAACGTCTTTCCCTTTCGTTCCATTACCTCCGGCGCAAACGAAACTCCTCTCCAGTTCGAAACGTCTACCTAGCAAAGTAGTAGTTCTCAACTGGTCTTGGCAGGTATTCCTATCTACTATTGGTAATTCGATCTTCTTCAGGACGACTTCATATCGTCCATCCTTACCAAAGACGTTTCTACCACCCCAACTGCTGCTGAAACATTTCGTACCAGCAGGAATGACGGCATCCTGTCGCGGAAGGCAGAGAGTATTGACGTTGTCGATCATGTCCAAAGGACTCTCTAGGAAGAGGAGCGCAATGTCATTGACCGACGCACCGGCATAATATCTATCGTGTATAATAACACTGCTAACGTAGCGTTCTTGATGTAGGTACAATTCTTTGTTGGTCTGTATTTCCCAATCGCCAGCGCGAATTTTGTACTTCTTCGGACTTACATCAGGTACGCAATGGGCAGCGGTTAGCACCACTTGCGGATGTATCAAAGAGCCACCACAAGTGAGAGCGAGGTTCTTGAGATTAGTTTCCCCGCTGAATTCTTCTGTCGTGACAACCACCATCCAAGGAAATTCGCCGTATTCGGTCTCTGTTTGGGGACCACCAGTTATACGAAAACCAACCCCATCTACATTTCTAAAACCACAACCTTTGGTAGGTGGTGGTTCGGAGGAAGGTGGCTCGACAATTTCTGTAGGAGGACAGCAAACGTCTAAATAACTCGGACAGTCGCCCCCAGGTTGTCTGAAAATTGAAATGTGATACCATTCGCCCGTCTTAACAAAAGTAACCTATAATTTTGAATATTTTCATTAGAAGGAATTAAAAACTGGTGAGGACAAATCTCTTTTAAATGACCATTAATAAATTGATAGCTCATTCTTGTAGAGAATTTTCGTACTATGTATATTTGGTTACAAACTAATCTTTCTGAATTTATTCAACTCGGCGCCCTCCTATTTCTGTCTATAAACATATTCTACCCAATAAAAATTAAGCACAAAATAAACAAAAATGATAATAGCTGACTTTCTTATTGTTATCCGGGGTCCCTTTTTGAGAACAAACCGCCGTGTTCTTACGTGATTTTATTTCAGAATGCTCCCGAAATGTCATGTATATAAAGTAAAGGTACGGTATAAGCAATAGGGACAATGGATAAGTCATCGGGGTCTGAATTTCTAAACCTAACTTCACTTCAAACAACAGCATCCCAATATGGCAGTTTGTTATTGTTTACATTGGTACTTACATATATTAGTTTACTCACCCGTTTAATCTACATGATTTACTTGTTCTATTTATTTATTTTACGTATTTTGTTAGTTTTAAATTACCCCTGCAGTTTTAAAAACAATTAATGAACCTTGATAAGGTGCATTGTGCAAAAAGTAAGGTTAGTGGCCGCAACATTTACATACATTGTTATATATTATATTGTTAGGTTTAAGTGAAATAACCGTGAAAGAAGACGCCAATAGACATCAGGCTATTGTGCCATTTACTCTTGCAAGATAAATTCGGATGCTAACCATGGTCGCAGTTTCTTTGAATTTCCGAATGTATCTGTTATATATACAACAGGACAAGAATTAAGAAAGCACATGGATAAGAAGAGCTATTGTCGTTGTGCAGAGATTCCTAGGTCACGTTAAATCAATTTATTTGTTAGATACTCATTTTAAACAGTATCGCTAATTTATCACAATAACTAACTTACCTAATTTATTTTATGTTCACTTTTTAAAATAATGTGATTTTGCTCTGAACTGCATTATATTAGTGTAAATTTTAATCCTCACATCTTACATTTTTTCACTTTATATGCAACTCGATATTATTTAGTCTACGTCTGAAACTCTGTCCACTTGTACACCCCCGGACATCATTGTTGGCAAACCACTGCAGGGCCGGATGTTAGAAATGAATTAGTCGAATAAAAAGGAACAGTCTTTGTATTACAAAAAACGATATACTTAGTTATAACTAGAGACCGGATTATACGCAAAGTGCATATATTTTATTTTTTGCATATCTTTAATTTTAGTCTATATGTAGACGTATTACACTAATTGAAGCTAATTAGTGATTGCATATATTGCATATTTAGGCATTTCAACGCATATTTTTACAAAAGTTGCATATATTGCATATTTAAGCTTTTTCTCATCCTTTCTATTAGTAAAAATTCCTAGTAATTCCTAATGTAGATCGGCAACCGACAATTCTCAGAACGATAAATCTTTTACATTGCTTTCTCTAATACTTTTTTCCAAGAACTGCACGTGTTTAATTTCGCCTAGCAGAAGGGATGTGGTAAATACGTTTTATTATTATTAATTCCCAAATAAACTATTCATTAATTGAATATCTTTGAGCGAAACAGCATGTAATTGTGTTACGTTTTTAAATACTGTGCGTACATACAATGAATATAGCGAATAAAATTTCTTTATGGATTAAGCCATATGCTGAACTGGTAAAGGATGGCGACAAAATATTTTGTCGAGCCTGCACTGAACTGGTAAGTTTAATTTTACTAAAAGCTTTACAATTGTTCTTAACTTCAATGCCATTGAAATGACATAAACAACTTAATTGGATTATTTGGAATCACTAATATCAAATTTGATTGCACGACTTGTGCTTGAGGACTATGATGAAACTATTATGTTTGATTTAAACTTTCAACCTAATTTTATAAGAGATATCCTTACTTCATAAAATATAAACTATACTTTAATACAATTTAATCATTTCGAAATTTCAAAATACAATTTACTTCAGGGATGAAAAATAATAAAAACTTATGAACTCGATATTACAATAAAAAACAAAAATATTTTTTAGAATTTAATTCATTGCATCCTTAAAGTTTGTCCTGTCAATTTTACACGATTCTAAAATGTTTGTAAATTGTTTGTATACCTCACAAAATATAAGTAAATAATTGTATCATAGTATAAATATAATTAGAAATTAAAGGTAATACAAACATTTGTTATTATATTGCAATATAATTGAATTAATAAATCTTCTGGTACATGAAAATAAAGCAGTTAAAGTTGTCAACACGGTTTCCAAGTTAATTGTGTTATTTCAACCAAGCTATAATCGGACCCAGAAAATGTATTGAAAGAAAAATAAAAAAAAAGACCAGTAACTATACTTTTACACTTACAAAGGAACACCGGCATCCCGTACATTCAAAAAAAAAATATATGAAACCCTACAGAATAAAAGAGTATCTTGATATAAGAACACAATTTTTTTTTTATCTCGGAAACTATAGCAGATAGAATTTTCTTTTTAGAACATAATTTGTAGTACACAGTCGCGAGCAAATGTTATAGGCACCTTTAACAAAACTAATGGGTTTCATGTTTCTTGCATTTTTTTTGTGACAGTTATTTCAATCGTTTATATAATCGTCTTTATGGTTACAATAGTCTTTATACATACCTTTTGTAAATGTATTATTTTTTTTTATATATTTTCAAGTTTTCGAGATGTCACTTTCCCCCTCCCATCTAAAAAGTATTGTAGCTGTACTAAAAACATTCTAACATGCAAGCAAATTAATAAGATCCCTTAAAATACTACATATTTATAATGCATTACCTACAAATTTTTATTTTCTCATTTCTTACTCTGGTATTCGCCCAAAATTTAGGGTGCCTATAACATTTGCTCGCGACTGTATTACATAGTCTCAATGATGATGTAAATTATTGCCGGAAAAAATATATCACGGGAGATTGGGCTCTCCTTACCCCCCACTTTTGACGTAATTTGTTTTTTTTTAATTGGCATTGAAATAAAGTCGCGTTTACGTAGAAAACGGTGCTATGTAACAAATTTAGGCAGTCAAACAAGAACTGCAGAGTCGATTCCTAAGCCAATAGGCTTTCTGGATCTTATAGAGCGCGTGGGCAGTTGACTATAAGAGTCCAAAATCGGTACGAAAAGTAATACTTTGAATGGTTTATCAATTTATCAATGCTACGAGAATGTTCGATTTTCTTCACATAACTTCGCAACAATGAGAACACATACACCATATTTAACACAATACCATACAAAGAACTTCGATCATTGTCATAGAGTCATAGTCCCTTCGGTAACGTATGCACCACTCACCACTGCTAAATATTGATTTCTTTTTATTTCATACATCCAGTAGCAATTCTTTTTTTCTTCTAATCTACGCGGATCATTATATTAGCAACTGAATACCTATATGTATTTGCTTACCGAATATCTAGGCAGTCCAGTCCCTCTACTACTACACTAGTATTGGAAGTGCATGAATAGTAAAGGGACACAACATGCAACGCCTATCCTGTCCGTTTACTCCCATGCAACCAAGCTAACGTAATCACGATTACGTGCGTTCATGTCTGCAAGAGAAAAACTAGTTTTTATATAAGAATTTTGATAGTAGTGAATAAATGGATAATGATTATGATGTGCATAGTGATGATGCATTATGATATCGGAGCATGTCAGAAAAAGCTTCTTTCACAAAATGCTAAACTATAATTACTAATCCTAAGTAGCACATTTAGTTATGATTATCACTGCTAAAGATGCAACTACTTCATTATACTCAATGTTACATAATTTTTACTACAATTACCAACTTTGAAGGGATATCTGCTTAGACGACATATCTGTAGTGGCAGTTACGTCGTGCCAGGAAATAAAGTACATTAGGTTTATTACTTTATGGTGGTAATAAAATAGTAATTGTTACGTCATTCTTACTTGTTGAGTCACTCTAAAATTTATTCCTGCACATAGTTACAGATTCAAAGTCGGCGTTACTAACATCTGCTACCAAAATTTGACCTTATTGTAATCATGACCAGCTAGTAATATATTCGGTAGAATTGTGGTGAGCAGCACGTTTATATTACCTACCACAGTTATAGAGACTTTTTCTGTTACAATTACGTAAACAATACTTCCTAGGGCGACTAAATGTACCTTTAACCAAAAAGTTACATTTGACTAGTAGTGACCATTCCAAATCTATAGGGTGAGTTTTTTATCTTATCTAGACAACGGAATATCTCTAAAACGCTGCATCAAATCAAAAAAAGATCTTAATGAGATTTGTTATAATGTACACTGTTGAAAATATTACGGTGTTGGCGTTAATTTTGCGCTAGCCAAATATTTTAGTGTTGATTTCCCAAACTTGCCAGACGAGTTGACTACGCGTATTTAATAGAACAGAAATTACTAGATTTCGTGTGAATTCTTTGTTCAGATATGAGGATTGACTATTTTTTCTAGACATTCAGAAGCGTCAACCAATCAGAATTTTCCCTCGGATAGAAATATAGAAACACCCACCTATTCTAAACAGTATTGCATATACGCACCACCTGCATTGCACGTGTATGTTTTTCGTGTTGTAATTCTCCGTATTAACATATCAAAAACACCAGCAAATGTGACTGACTTGCAAAGTGGTACCTCGTGTTATTAAACGTTAATTCCAGTGGGCATAAAAAATTCAACATCTTAAAGATGTATTTGGGAACATCTATTTACGCAATTAATTTCAGAACTTGAATCAAATAGCATAAACATTTCATCTTAATTTTATAATGGTTCTCAAAAATCATTTTAAAATTGGTACGTTTAGTTGAAACCAAGACTTGTGAATGAGTGGTTTTGACATATTTATAACTTGAGAAACGTCTTAAAGAGAGAATATTATAGCACTAAAAATAGGAGTTGCATATTAAGAAGACGTTGTGTTTAAGAAAATGGTGTTAAAACACCCAATAGATCGCATTCATTTAGTTAAACAGCTAGTAAAATTGTCTAGTCTAGATCAAATAAAAGGTGACTAGAAGTATTTTATAATTCCACCTGTCAGTTGGACAAAATAACCCTTAGCAATAATCATACTTGACTATCTTTGCTCGTAAATTAAAACTTACTAAATATGTTCTCGACAAAATAAACACGAAAAGAGTGTGGACCTCTCCTGACTATTAAATTAGCAAAAAAGTGGTTATAAAATTTTCAACAGTTAGGGGGTTCACTGAATCGTGCAAACTCGATCCCACCCTCACCGCCCCCTCCCCCTCCGGAACCTCATTTTGTAATCAAGATTCAGATTCTACACCATGAAGTATGTAGGCTTTTTATTTGAAACTTTTTTTTCGATTCGTAACAGATTGCTCTGTAATCGCAAAAAACATGATTGTGAACGTCTAGAAAAAATACAAACAAAAAGAGAAGCAAGCAAACATGATTTTGTTGTTTTTTTATTTTAACATAAACTAACATTTCAAAAAGCCATGTATTCTAAACTGTGCCCCTTCACTTCGATACATTATTATTCGCAATTGGAATGCTATTCAGCGATACAAACCGTACTTTATCAGTACTTAACAAGCTGTGGTTTTATCTTTTTGTTTTTATTATGCATGTATATTTTATCTCTGGTTTATCAAAATTATGATACAAGTATGAAAATTTATATAAGAAAATTTATCACCTCTTTAAATTAAAAAACTACATTTTCCTATTGTTCCTTACGGACGTGATCCTATTTCTATTACTACATCTTGTAAACGGAGTAATAGGTCTCTATCTCGTCTGTTAAAACTCTAGCGAGTACCTATATATTATCAAAATATCTACTAAAAAATACAGCAATCCATTTAAAATAAAAAAATTGATGATGGCTGTGGGCATTTGCAACACCCTGTATATTTGTAAATGATTTTATATGATATTATAAACGAAAACAACGGCCTGTTATTGAGCTACTTATTTTCTATTGTTGATTAATTACTTAAATAACAGCAACGTTTCGATAGACACTACTATCTTTATCAAGCTACAAACATTAACTTTTTTGTTAAATTACACACAAATATAACATTTAATACGTGAATTAATTAATAGATTACCTTATATTAGTGTTGTAATCAACAAGTCAGAACCATCAATCAAAAACATATTTCAGTTTACGTACAACATTCAATCTTTCGAGAGTCTTATCATTGTAGAATACAATATCCGAACTATCAGTTTTTAAGGCCGTTTTACACCTAGCTATTTATTGCGCAATTTATTGGCCAATTTAAAATTGTTACGTGTATAACACGGATTTAACGCGTATAAATTCGCAAGTGACTATCAAAAACGTATGGCCCTATCACGTGCTTTTCAATTATCCCGCCCCACACATTATCAGACCATCGATGTTGACGATTTAGGGTTCAAAAGAAATTGGGATTCTCTTCGCTGTAATAATGAAAATTATGCCTATTAACTAACCCGTTGTTATGAAAACTTGACTCATCAGAAAATAACACATAATCGAGAAAATTTTCGTAATCTAACTTTTCTAGAACCCATAAACAAAATTCAAGCCGCCGCACAGTGGTCCCATATCCCGAAAAGCTGGCCAAAAGTCGAAAAAAAAAGTTCCTATGTAGAAACTTTTAACTATCGGAATAGCTGTAGAACTACATATAGTATGTACTACCAACATTAGAGCAAGCCATGCATTCACACCTGTTTGTAAGATTTACTTCCTTTGTAAAGGTCGAGCACATCACTGCTGAAATCATGAAGCACAAGTGTAAGTACGTTTTTCTAAACACGCTAAAAAGTTTATAGGTTAACATTTTTCAATTCTATAAAATAGATTCTTTTCTTGAAGATGAATACAACAATAATCTGTTGATCAAATTAATGTGCACAACATGCTAATAAATCAGTTGTTAATCTTATTGACGTAATTTACAAGATTGACTTTAGAGAAGTCGTCAGAAAAAAAGCAAAAAGTAAAAAGTCTTGATGGATCTTGCCTCGAAACAAATTGTAGGCTGTTAATTGAATGTTTTTCTAAAACATATCAAGTAGTTGGCTGCCCAAGGTGCCTCTCTAGGTTTTTATGCTAGATTTTGTGTATTGATGATGCCAGAAAAGTCAAGTGAAATATGTTGTTTGAAGAGAAAATGTAAAAATATCTACCGCTACAACGAATGATACATCAAACACAGTATACAGGAATAGGCGGCCATATTTTGTAGTCATATCTTGTTGCCGTCCTTGCGCTACACGACATACATATGTGGTAAATTCATGAGACAGTTTTGGAAAAAATGGGCACATAACATATGTGTACTTATGAATATAGAAATAATTGGTAATATTTGTGGTAGATTATCTTCCATTTCTGACTGTTTCGTGAATATAAATGCAGTTTTATATTAAGTAAGTCCGACATTTTGAACCCGCCATTTTGTTTTTCCAAAAATTGCCATCATTTTGGTAATCAGCGACTTGAAAATCCCTCATATACCGAATTTCATGGAAATAATACATGTTTTGTTACTAAGTAGTCGCCATTTTGGATCGCCATTTGTTTGGTTTTTATTTTTTCCAAAATAGCCTTCATATTGCTAATAAGCGACTTGCAAAACCCTCATATACGAGTTTCGTGAATATAAATGCGGTTTTATATTAATAAGTTCGACATTTTGAATCCGCCATGTTGTTTCTTCAAAATTGCCATTACATTGGTAATCAGCGACTTGAAAAACTCTCATATACCGAATTTCATGAACATACATGCAGTTTTGCACTAAGTAGTCCGCCATTTTGTTTTTTCCAAAAATGCCCTTCATATTGGTAATAAGCGACTTGCAAAACCTTCATATACCGAGTTTCGCCAGAATCTAAAATAATAGCTTCATATTTTGGCCAGCTTTTCGGGATTTGGGACCACTGTGCGCCGATCATAATCTACTTCCAAAAGTTCTTGATGTGATTTGTAGTGGTATGGATAAAATTTCTTCTGATGTTCCCTCTGCTATCCTGTAGTTTTGATTTATTTTTCCGCCGAACTTGTATGTTAATTTTCAACAAGAGATTCGATAACTAAAATATTATTTCCTTCATTTTCAGTAATCGGTTTTTGTGGTTCTGTTATCTTATAACACACACAAAGAACGCTTATCAGGATGGCGTCTGTTAAGATATCTTTGCGCATAAATCCTTAATGCTAGCAAACAATTTTCTTCACACTCTCCAATTATTAAAATCATATCATATCCTTTCCTGCTTGAGGGTAATTTTCTCATTGTAAATAATTAAAATGCTTTTTAAATAACACGAACAACATGATGCGCAACTGACAAGTTCTGTTATTGGTCAAATGACTTTTTGTGTATAATGAATAATAGCGATACTTTTGTCTAAGACTACTTTTGAAAAAGAATTGATAGGAATTAATATTTGAAATGGAAAATTCTAAATTACTAGAAACTATAACAGATAGGTATAGGAAGCATTAATACAACCTTAAAGACTGTTAAAATTAGAATCTAAATAAGGTAATAAATACAGGTGTTTCCATTTTTAAAATAAGAAAGTTACTTGGCCTTACAAGATACCGAAAATTAAAGCAATGTTTTTGTTCACCCTGTATATTTTTTTGCATTACTTTTATTTTATTATCAAGTGTAATGCTTAGTTAAAAACATAAATATAGTTTAAATATCTAGCTTAAATATGCATGACAGGCGTGCCTCTTAAATTTTGGGTCTAACATTTTGAAGAATAGTTAATTATTCTCGTAAACGAGCTGAGTTAGGGCATAAGAAATCTAAACACCAACTTGCCTTATTTAGTCTGTACTATCAAAATATGTGTCATAATATATACAGGGTGTTAATTTTTCATAACCTTGGTGTGTAGTTTTTTTTGAGTCAACCCTGTTATACTTCAAAATAATTTTGAAATGTGGTCCTTCCTAAACCTGTATAACAAAAAAAAAATGAAAATATGTTACATTTTTTTTTATATAAATCGAGCGAATGTAGTGGCCACCTGTATATATATAGAAACAATCACTTCCTATCTTGATTGGTTTTTCGGTGGCTAAATTCCACCAACATCAACCTTGTGGCGCCCATGATAATCTAGCTAAAATACAGTCGCGAGCAAATGTTATAGGCACCCTAAATTTTGGGCGAATATCACAGTAAGAAATGAGAAAATAAAAACTTGTAGGTAATACATTATAAACATTTTAGTATTTTAAGAGATTCTTTATTATTTTTTGCATATTAGAGTGTTTTTAGTAGCAGCTATAAATACTTTTTAGATGGGAGGGGGAAAGTGACTTCTCGAAGACTTGAAAAATATATAAAAAAAAAATAATACATTTACAAAGGTATCTATCTATCAAGACTATGTAACCATAAAGACAATTATATAAACGTTGAAATAAACTGTCAAGCAAAAAAAATGCAAGAAACATGAAACCCATTAGTTTTATCAGAGGTGCCTATAACATTTGCTCGGACTGTAAATATTATATGGGCGTAAAAAAATAAATAATTCTTGCTCTTACCCGACACTGCACTTTATACTTGTGCTAAACGTTAATCTCACATATATGAAACTTAGTACAGACCTGGCGCGCAGACGAAAGTTGACCACTCTATATTAATAAGCGTTCAATTATAAGAAAAAAATACGAACAGTTGATTGGAATAAAATTTCGACGTGAAGAGGGCTAAAAATTAAAAATTATTGTATAAACTACCTACTTTCGCAGAAACTATAAAAATCTCATTGTGTTAATGTTAATCGCACCGTAAAGGTACTATCTGTCTATTTAGTGTTTTAACCAACGTCATCGATGTTTGTCCGTATGAATCAAATCGATACCTCGGAGTCAAATTAAAAACCGTATAAACAGAATATCTTATGCCCGGTTTTTCAGTATTGGTTTAAATCGATATTGAGTTTACGTTCGAATTTTACGTTCAAACCGTATTATACTACTGGTCACAGCATTAATTGAACCTTGAACCGAACAAAAAAATGTTTTATTTTGAGCGGAGTTATATACGAAGCTTAAACTTTATTATCTCCCTCAAATTAAATATAACCATGATATAACTGTGATATAACCTTAAAATAATTGTTTATGACATTTGATGTCAATCTGATGTTAACGCATTTACATTTCAACGACACTGTAGGTTAGATTTGATTACTGACATGTGCCATGATAGAAACCGGAAACGATGCACTATTTTAAATATTGTACTTAAACAATGCAGTAATATGACTATCTCTATCTGTCACATTCATGAAATTACTCCTTGTATCTTTTTCTGCGAGACAAGCGGAAACTTTGCTTCTTTTTTCAATAGCAATACTTGAACAAAATAGTCAAATCAGAAGATTGTCTTTACTTGTATGACATATCAATGACGTTGGTTAAAACACTAGACAGATAGTAGGTATTATCTTTCGGGACGATACTCATCCACTCCTTCGCGGATTATGATGGCATTGCATTTAAAGTAGATGTATTAGAATTATATACAGTGAGGTCGTAAATGGTCCCCCCCCCTGATAACTTTTGAATGGTATGAGATAGAGCAATGAAACAAAAACCAAGTGAAATTAGAGATAATTTGTGATTTTTTGCCTATAGAGATACGCACATGGCTTCTGATGTAAAATAGAGGGCGTAGCTATCTTTAAAATTTTAAATGGGAAGTAATCTCATTTAGAAGCTCATTTGTAAGCTATTTCTATTACTTTTATGGCAATGCAAACAGTTTTACGATTTTCGAAATTTTTACCAACTTATCCAAGATTAATAATTGGAGTACATACGTTACTTTTTCGATAGCCCTGGGTATCGCTTTTTGGATATAGTGTACAGAAACCTGTAAATTAAGTAATCGTACATAAACAACCACACAACAATGCACATACACTGCAGATAAGACAACTTTTGCTAAATTTTGCAAAACGTCATTATTTGTAAAATATGTCATATTTTACAGCAATCGCTTCCTAAGTCACATAAAACCACAATATTTATACGAGGGCTATAGAAAAAGTAACGTAAGTACTCCAACTATTAATCTTGGATAAGTTGGTAAAAATTTCGAAAATCGTAAAACTGTTTGCATTGCCATAAAAGTAATAGAAATATCTAACAAATGAGCTTCTAAATGAGATTACTTCCCATTTAAAATTTTAAAGATAGCTACGCCCTCTATTTTACAACAGAAGCCATGTGCGTATCTCTATAGGCAAAAAATCACAATTATCTCTAATTTCACTTGGGTTTTTTGTTTCATTGCTCTATCTCATACCATTCAAAAGTTATCAGGGGGGGGGCCATTTACGACCTCACTGTATAATACCTCTAGGTCAAATTTTTTGAGATAATTTTACATTGTAGCCACAAAATATCACTACTGTACCAACTATTATAGTTATTTTGCGCTTTGGTTTACCGAAACTACAAAATGTGAAAAAGAACGATTTACTGCAGAATTTCAAATAAAGACTAACAGATACATTCCTACCAATCGGTCATTAAGATGTTGCACAGAAAAACTATAATACACATATAATAACCGGTATTTTTTACCGTCTAAACAAAATGGCGATGTATTTTAATATCTTATATACACACCAATTTTGCATTTTAAGCAACTAATTAAATTTGTGTTTTTCCTTGGCAAATGCTTTACAGTTAATGATTTATTACGTGCCCAATTTCCTCATTACTTTATACCACTCGTATCGGGCATTATATGTGCTATTATCTTGCATATTATATAAAAACGCACACAAGGAATTATAAAGAAAATTAATTGTTGGTCCTTTCATAGTAGAACTTACCAATTATTATTTATTGAAAACTATCCAAAACTAACTTACTGTAATGTTTTCTTAAAACAACTTCGTTGAGTGATCTACCACTCATTTTAGATAATACACGAATACACCTCTTCAATACATCTGCGACACTGATTACGAGTGAGGTTGCTTGATTTGTAAACAACTGATCCTTGAACACTTATGCGCGGATGGATTTTGTTTTTGTAAACTCTGTCTATTAAAAGAAGACGCAAAGTTTCCGCTTGTCTCGCGCATAAGATGTCCTGTTTATACGATTTTAAATTTGACTGAGAAGTATCGTTTTGATTCACATGAACGAAAATCGATGACGTGGGTTGAAACGGAAATGCTGCGCTCGAATATCCACTCGATTTGCTCTTTAAGCTCTGAAGCGATCTTTTATTTCCGTCAGAGCAAATAGAGCAAGCTCTTACGGCGTTCTCATATTAACTCTGAGATGCAATGTAGATTTTTCTGCGCGGGATTTATGATCAGGTATTCGCAGATTTTGAATGGTGGGGGAAGGTAACCTAACCTTGATTCGCTGCCTTTCTTTATTTTTGTAAGTTGTCTTTTGGTGATTTCGTTGAAATCAGTGAAAAAAATAATTTTACTATTATTTTCGTATTCATACAGGGTGATTCTCAATATATGCGGCAAACTTTAAGAGCTGATTCCTGAGGTTATTTTGATCATAAAAATTCATATGAGTATATATCCAAAACGGTTTGGTTTTAAAGTTATTGAATGTTTAATAATAAATTATGAACTATAACTAACACGATATAATATCACAGTTGGTTCTTCAAAAACTATTGTGTTGAGAGGGAATTGTTTATTTGTCAAGAGTTGTCAGAGTATTCATTTAGTTTATTAGCAGTTTCTGTTTTCTAAAATGAATTACACGAATGCTGAGATGTGTGATATGCATTTCGTTTACGGTCTTGCACAATGGAATTCGCAGTGCTGCTAGACGTCTTTATGAAAGAAGATAACCCGAACCGTATCACCCCGCATCATTCCAATATTTACCCGTCTTCATCACGTCTTAATGAAACGCGAAATTTTAAAAAAAACGGATGACTGATAACGGGCACCCATCTACAGTGAGAACTCCACAAGTTGAAGAATGGTACTGAATTGAAATTGAGGAACACCTACTACAAGCACAAAAAAATTGCGTTTTGCCTAAACATTAGTCAGGCCACAGTTTGGAAATATTGAAAGATCAACTGTTGTCATATCACATTCAACGGGTGCAGGCACTTTTGCCGGCAGATTTTCTGCAAAGAGTCCGCAAATCGCACAAAATCCTGACTATTTGGCTCAAATATTCTTCACCGACCAGGCTACTTTCTCTAGAAACGCGATTATTAGTTTTTAATAATAATCACATATGGGCCAAGGAAAATCCGCCACGAACAAGTGAAATGCCGTCATCAACATCAATTCTCTGTCATGTGTGGGCCGGATTGTGGACGATCACTTGATAGGTCCACATTTTTACCGATGCGGTTAAATGGCGAGGTATTCCACAATTTCTTGAAGAGGAGCTAGCCCTACTGCTGGAAGAAAGTTCCGTTGCAATTAAGATTACAATGTATTTTATGCATGACGGTGCTCCAGCGCATTTTAGTTTAGTTGCTCGCGAGTTTTTGGACAATACGTATCTCAGATCGGTGCCATAGGACGGGGAGAACCATACGTAGCCTCCTCGGTCTCCAGACTTAAATTCTTTGGACTGACTTTCTCTCTGGGGTCGACTTAAATCATTAGTTTATACGATTCATTGAAAATGTCGATGAACTGAGAAATCGTATTATCGCGCTTTTCAACACAATTCGACAATACAAACTCTGGTATTTTAGAACGGACTCGCCAGTCAATACGACGGAGGCTAAAGCGTGTATTGCGATGGGGGCGGTCATTTTCAACAGTTAAGTATAAAGGTTAATATTGTTTTACTAATTATTTTGTTAATCCGTGTAATAAAAACATTAATTTATGTTAACTTACTATTAAATACAACTTTAGAAATAAGCTATTTTGGACATATGTTCTTAAACTTAATAATCAAAATACCCCAGAAAATCAGCCTAAGTTTGTCGCATAATTGAGAATCACCCTGTATACCATAAAACACGTAAAGGTAAGTCAGGTAAGTGTGTAGTAAATTGCTAGTGCGAAGAAAATGTAACACTGTTTCACATAATAAGACATTTTGATAAATTTACACATAGAAGTCGTAAGTATGCTCAGTGAAAGTCTTCAAATAGATCATTTTATAATTATCAACGGTTACTAGAAAAAAAAATTTTAAACACCAAGTAAAATAACACACTTACCAGCAAAATGGAGCAAGTGTGTAATCGTTCCGCATTTTGTATATTAATAGCTTATCCTTTAGTTCGGCCAAGTGTGTATACTATATGATGCCATTTTAATATGGTATGATAAATTAGAAGATATCAAGTTATTACACGTTAGGAGATGCGAACTTTTGTTTCAACAAGTATAAGTTTAGTAAAATAGATGATAACAAGATGACGTCCGTATTTCAATTTAAAAATAAATATAAACAAAACTACAAACGCTTGCCCCCGGTTACACACTTACCGCTTTACCTTACTTTTATCCTGTGTAATTCCCTTGTCACTGAAATCACAGTGGCAAGAAACTGCTGCTAACGCTAGGATTCTATCATCGGTGACATAATATTTGAAAAATATAGTCTTTTTGGAGTAAGTATAGGGATTAAAGAACATTAAATCGAAACGGTCATAAGGTATCAAAATTTAGGTAAACAGGTGCAATTAAACGAGCTAAGTAATTTATGAGTGTAATTGTTAAGTTGTCACAGCAATTCATTTTCTCTGATTGTATTCTACTTGTTTGTGTGGTCTGTTTATACAGATGTTTTGCCTATTAGTGTATTCGAAATAAAAAAGAATCGACAATATTGTCACTTTGAATAAAAGTTTGATTAGTGTATTTGTATTTTTTTGTGTATACCGAATTCAATTGTCGTGGAAAAGCAGATCTCTTTTGCATGTTAAACATTTACTTCTATTACTGTTAATACCTCTTTATTTCATCTAAATTACATTAATACTTAATAACAAACCTTCAATCTCGTCCCTTTCACCAACTGTCATCCACACTCTCCGCATTTTCGCTACCAACTGTCTTTTAAATCTGCTCTTTTAATTCCCTAACATTACTATTATTATAACATTGTTTTCATTCATTGCATTTCAGTTAGCATGAGTTTAACCAATGTGTACCATGAGTTGACTTACAGTTTTTCTTAAATTTTAAAAATTATTTGATAAGCTTTCTCAAAAAAGGGATACAATTTTTAAGCGCCAAGTATGAAAAATGTAGAGAATTTATTAATCTAAACTCCTATGAATCGTGTACGCACCTAAACCAGTAAACCAACCTAAACGTATTTTTTTGCGTTTACTAATGGCGCTACGCATATGTTCCAATATCCTAGTAATAAAATTCTTACGAATTTAAATTTTATTTTGCCAGGCAACCCAATATGCAAACAAAGCAGCCCCATCTATAAAAGAACGTGCAAAGTTTGAAACTGTGAAGTTTAATCATGGCGATCATGGCCGAAAATTGCTATTCATTTCTTTTAACTCTCAAAATCTTTAGAATGGAGGCTCATTTTCTTAATTTCTTTTTCCTTAAAATGATCTATAAAAAATTCCGGTTTGAGTGATATCTTTCGATTCTTATCATAAAAAATCTCTTTTAGTCGTAAGAAAATTGTTAAAAGAAAAACATCAGTCGATGGACAATAAAAACGTAAACATTTTTTACTTCTTAATTTTTTTAATTTCGTTTACACTATTCCTAATTAATATATGGGAAAATAATATTTGCATACTTATTGATAACAAATACCCATTAATTCTGCTGAATTCAACTTCCCTAATATTGGCAAAGACACATCGTTGTACTAACTTAAACTAATCGTTTAAATACTACAACTTTTGTAAAGTATCCTTTTATATATTATTTCAGTGTTGTATTTATATCTAGATTTTATCAAATATATGTGTATATACCAAATATTTTATGACTGTAATAATATAATCATTACAAATGTACTATTAAACTTATGGAATATTGGGTATATAGTCAAATAAAAAAACTTGAATATTAAGAGTATATTAAATGACCGATTCTAATGTACCGCCAGATTAGTTGTAATTCGCTATGCTGAAGTTGGTGGCGCGAAACTTTGTCGACAAACAAGTCGATAATAATTAACCAATGTGTCACTAGGTGTCACTTATGTCAACAAATCTAAATTTAATATATTTTAATCCACAGATATTCTTTTACACATAAAAACGTACTGATACAAATGAAGTTTACCATGCTATATATGTTCATATTTCATATATTTCTATCACTTTTTTTTGTAATTAATGTATTATTAAAATTACCCCAATTTTAATAAATAATTAACATAGGAAAATATTTACGTTCGGTACTAATATCCTCCCTTGACTATATTTTCTCTTATTTACTGCTAATATTTTATTTACAGATAAAAAGCAAAATATTTAATAATCTTTGCTTCAAGTGTACGAGCAACAAAAATAAAGTACGTAAATACAAAAAAAATATCACCATTTGTCAAGATTATTATTATTATGTAATTGTTGTACAATATACACATACTAATGGAAATGTGGGATGGGTACAAATAGATTCGCGTGTGTTGTTTTTTTTGTGTTTGCACTCAATAAATCATTTAGCAAAACTTCCCTAGCGTCATCTCAAAACATTTCAAGTTGCATAATAATCTTAATAATAAGATGTGTAGTGAGCATGTATATTCTATATAGTAAACATTTTGCCAAATATTATATGTACAGAGGAAGTCTTGAATGTTTGTAGTTACGTCATTAACAGGTCGGTAAAGTAAAGACAAGCTAGTTCAAAAAAATTGGAAGCATCCATATAGACAAGCGAGATAGAAGTATATAACATAAGTCGAAGCTACTTAAGCTATACGTCCATATTTTATTAAGTATCAAACAAACTAGTTGAAGTGAGATAGAATACGGTCGAGTAATGCGTAAATAAGATTTTCATAATGTTCACTTCAAGGGCATGCAACCACGCCATTTTTAACCCAATTTAACCGCTCCGTTGATATTTGACATCTGCTTTTTACTGTTTATTGGCCCTTCTTTAGGTTTGAATTTTAACTTACTTCTATTATTTCTTTTACCAAAATCTCTTTCAGAGCTATAGTGAAGTAACGTTTAGTTTTGTGGTAAGTTTAGAGGTGTTAAAAAACATACAAAGACTTAAAACATTTTTTTAGGTTACAGTTCAAGATGCTTGGTAAACGACTTTCGAGGAGGAAAAGCGAAATGGAAGTCCTCTAATATCCGTTGATGCGGTCCATGAGGTAAATTGTAATTGGTTATTATTAAATTAAAACTTACATAAAATTGTAGAGAGTTGCGAATCTTTGGGCATTTCTATGGGTATCATCTACAACACAAAGCGCAAGAAAGAAGCTATATCTGCCTGTTCTTCATCGAGTGGTTCAAACCCCTGTTATAAGCCACGAAATTGATGCCCAAAACATGTGATGTGTCAGAGAGAAATAAAATGGATGTTCATAAAGTAATTTATGGTTAAGGTTTATGTTATTGATGAATTACTTCGAGCACATGGGCATAAAGTTTCAAGACTTCCTCTGTATCACTGCGATTTCAATGCTATCGAATTTATATGGGCACATGCGAAAGGATATTATAATAACTATTTTGGTCGGAATGGTTATAGCGATAAACAAGTATTGGGAATGTGGCAAGAAAGTTTGGACAGCTGTACACCAGACTCCTGGCAAAATTGCATAAATGACACAGGGAAAATAATTAAAGAGTGGTACGAATGTGAAGCAAACATGACTTTGTTCTGACATTATTGTGGATCAAGAATGAGAGCGAAGACACAAATTAAATATATTTTTAATTCACTATTCTTTTTCTTTAATATATGACATATTTTAATATTAATTTACTGCAATATTATGTTTTGTATATACCATTCTATAGAAATTATGTTTGCTACATAAAATAAAAACATCATCTTTCTTTTAATTAATCATTGGTAACGTATATTAAACTAAATACTTTTATGTTGCTTGAATATTTTCTACATTTCTACATTTTAATTTGCAAATAGGTTTTTGATATGAGAACTACATTATTGTGGTAATACATTATTTCATTGAGAACACATTTAATAATAAGCTTAGTCTGATCACGAAAGCATTGTTAATAGAAAAGTTCACTATTTAGAAATCCTAGTAGTTGCATTACTCATGATTGTTGTTAAAACGCAAACGTTGACTAAAAAAACTGAACCAATCCTTTCAGTTATAAAAGAAAATCTATCTAAACTGCGTATAACCTCATTAAATTGACAATGTGTCATTTCGTACAGTTTAATGCTAAACAATGTTGGTGTGCCTGAATTGTTTCAGCGCTGCATACGTCATAAGCAAATATGACGTAACTACAAACATTCATGATCTGGCCTGTACATAATTTTGTTTATCTTAATTAATTATAACTGCATTCGCTAGATGTCGTTGATTAAGCAGTTTTCTTATTGGAAACTGAAATATTTAATTATAAAATGATATAATATTTATTATGCAAAATATTACTTCACTACATACATTAAAATACATATATAAAACTGCAAAAATTAATATAAAGTAAACGAAAAGTAAATGAAACATATTTTTTAATTCTGTCAGTCTGATTTGCTAAATCTGCATATAAATCTTATAAGCTGTGCTATAAGAATATTTACCTAGAGGCGATTGAGGATCTCAGACTAAGTATAAAACCCGACATGTCAATTTTTAAAAAAATCCTAAGTAACTACGTCCTTGTGCTTGCGTCGACATTGGTTGAAGCTAAGAAAAACTAAATCTCCAATGTCATATGAAAATAACTCGAAAACAGTTCAGTTATTGGAGTAAAGAAGTCTGATATAAACTGGCCTCAAATGATTTGATAACTTCATTAAACCGATCAAAATTGTACGATTATATCAACAACCTGAAATGCTGCAAAATTAAAAATATTTCTTTAAAGTACTACTCTACGAGCTGCAAAATCAAATTCCTACTAGAAGTTCAAAAAAAAAAAAAAATGAGCGGTTGGACACTTAAAGTAGTTATTTTGATAATATAAGTGGCTACCGTTACCGTTACTTTTTATTGTACAGGTGGCAAATTCACACATTGAAAATATTACTATGATGTATTAAATTGACAATCAAATTCCGAAACTGTAAGATTTCAGGTACGCTACTGAAATGGGGTAAAATCAATAACTAAACACGCATACAAAAAAATAATTTCTTAGAAATAAGCATTTCGGAGAAGGTGTAATTATAAAAACTAAGGATGATAATTGCAAAATCCGGAAAACTTTATATCTCCTAATAAACGTGAGAATGAATTTCCCGTCTGGAACTATTATTTCAGCGACGACTGTACGTTGAACTCCTCTTAAAATTCCCGCCTTATCAGCGGATCGTCGCAAGCACGTGCAAACTGTTCAAAGGTTCGTGATTATCGTCGTCACCGTCGTGATCACAGCAGGCTCGGCCTCAGTCACTCCTCCGACTTGCAGCGGCCATTTTAATCGGTAAGTCTTTCAATTTTTTTTTCCCAAATTATTTTTATCTTTACACCTGTCAAGGCGTACGTAGGCCTTTAATTGTAAGGTATCGTTTTTTTTGCGAATTGCGAAGAAAATCGACCGAATCACCATCTGACTGGGGGCCTTTTTGCTTGACAGTTTGACCGTGATATGGACCACTTATGTAATTGACGATTTTTTAACGAATACACGAAAGTTTTTCTTGCAAATTCACGAGGAATCGCTTTTATAAATAGATTGCGTGACGTTTTAGCAGGATAGCGGAGATTTTAGGGCTTCTTTTGATTAACTTTCGCTTTTTTTTCGGACGTTTTAACATTTTGCCTCCCTATATATAATTCACCCCAGAACGATGTCGAAGTTTTTGTCCTAAGAACTCACGCTGATTTTCTATACGTTGCGTAAGTATGATGTTTAGTCTCGTTTAGTATTATGTAATTATGGGAAAAATCGATTTTTCGCAGCATAAGGTTATGATAAACGTCACAGAGATGTCACGTTTGCAAGGTCAATTTATAGGTTATGTCAGAAAAAAAAACGTGATAATTCGCGCTAAATTTTAGTAATTGGACTATAAGGCGCTAAAATTCATTTTACTGCAGAATCTCACAGCCAATGAACAACTGTTTAATTCATTGTAATTATGTTACAGACACCAAAATGATTTTCAGCAAGGTAAAATGTCAAGAAAAACAGGAAGAAACGCTAAATCAGCAACAACAACCGGGATTAGTGAAATCTCTCGTCTCGGGCAGACAAATAGCGGCCGCTGCTATTAACCCAGGCGAGAGTTGCGAATTCGCGTCCTTACAATACTTTGCGCTGTGTGGAATAGGTGGTGTCTTATCATGCGGCATAACACACACTATGGTCGTACCACTCGATCTCGTAAAATGCAGGATACAAGTGGACCCCGTTAAATATAAGAGCATCTTCAATGGATTCAAGGTTACCTTAGCCGAGGATGGCATGAAAGGCCTTGCCAAAGGTTGGGCACCGACATTCTTCGGCTACTCGGCACAGGGTCTGTGCAAATTTGGCTTCTATGAAGTCTTTAAGGTGAGCGCCATTTTAAAGTATTGATTTTTAATTTAACAGTCTTTAGGATTATGTAAAAGCTTTGCTTGGATAATTCTTATTTTATTTTGGGTTAAGTCTGTTGCATTTATTTAAATCTCTAAATTTTTATTGATAACATGCAATCAAATCTGATTTCAATGTGTAGATTTACATTGGATTAAAATCACTGATAGAATGCATGTCATGGTAATCTAGATATAAAAATATGAAAACATTTAAGATTGTTGTTTTCTAATTATGTAACTGTAATTTGATAATACGGTCTTTTTTTTTTGTAATAACTGTTATAAGCAACCTTTAACCTGCATTTATTTCTATGCCTACTGTAAAATAATATAAATAGATGATAATTAAAAATCCATAAGAAATTTTAACTTTTAAATTTTAAAATTTCTGAATAAATATAAATATGCATTCTGATTTACAAATATTTTCATTAAGACAGATTCGAATTATGTATTAAAATAGTGTCATAATAAAATTTGATCCAATAACACGTAAATTCAAAAGTATTTGAAATTAAAAATGTCTACATTTAATGTGCTTCTATTTTGTGTGTATTTTCACACAAATGCCCGTAATGGCATTTAGATCAAAATTTTGAGCTTAAAAATATTCCGTCAAAATATCTGAAAGCACCTCTCTGAGGCTCTTCTTAGAAACTATTTTAAAGTAAGCTATGAAAGGTGTTTCTGAAAAAAAGTTTTGTCTTATAATGTATTAGTATTTGTACTACATAATTATATTTTCATTTTGCTTGTTAGAAATGCAAAATGATCTATTTGGAAGTTGTGATTTCGTGGTGCATTTAATTAACATTTAATAAAAAACTGAGAAAAATATAATTTAAAAAACATATACTTTTATGTATATTATGAACGTAATTCATAAAATTTGAAAAAAACGTAAACCTTGTATTCAAGGGTTTTTAATAAACTTATAAAAGCAGGAGTGCGTTTATAATTGTATTTAGAGACATTTAGTGGCTTTAAGTTGGTCACATTAGACCACTAATCATGAAAGTGACAACTTGAGATTATTTTTAAGCCCGCTTAAATTACATTATCAATAATTGTGTGCTATGTTATAATTCTGGTTAGACTAAATTATGAATAGCATTGAACAGAAAATGTTTTAGAGGCTAGATTTTAAAATTAGAACGTGTTCTATTTTTCTGGACGTAAAACATTTATGATTATAATATACAAAAGAAAAACGTTTCATAATGCTTAGAGCTCCCATTAATGAAAAGAAGTTGATCACTTGATTCGTGCTTTAAAATGTGTTTTAAACTCTGATTTGAATATATTTACTATAAGCCGTTGCATTGTTACAACATAAACGATAAAATGTACTAAGAAGTTGCATTATTAACTTGCTCGCATAAATAATAAAAAGATTAAATGTTCTGCAGAAATTACATACATACCTTTAAAGCTTATACTCTAACAAGAAAAAAATCCCAACATGAAACAGCAATTTTTCAATATGTATTTCATTTTCATACCTTACCTTTTACACAATGTGTTGTTGATTACTTTCTACTTGTATCTTTTTGTAATGAAACACCGCTTTTTGGATGTAAGTGCTTTTCTTTAATGAATTAACAATGTTGTTTTTATTACATACTCTTGTTACAACTGTATTTTAGGTACTTAATTTCTACACTCTATACTCTACTTGTGTTATGTCTGCATATTTCGCGCGTCTGTTTCTGTCTGTGTGTGTGTATGTGGCTCCTTTTTGTGTCCAACCCTCAAAAACTAAAAACCCCTATCTAATTGTTAAAATATACCAACACCTTATCAAGGTTCATTAAGTGTTTTTAAAACTGCAGGGGTAATTTAAAACTATAAAACACGTAAAATAAATAAGCACAAGAAGTAAATCATGTAGATTAAACAGATGAGTAAACTAATTTATGTAGGTACCAATGTAAACAATAATAAACTGCCATATTGGGAGGCTGTTGTTTGAAGTGAAGTTAGGCTTAGAAATTTAAACCGCGTTGACTCATCTATTGGCCTAACTATTTAAACTGTGCGTTAGTGTATTGATATAGTATTGTTTCATTAATTTGCCGGTTGTATAGCGCCCTTGTAAATAGTAATCGCCGCGTTACCGTTTAAACCTCACGTCACTTGCCGATACTTGCACGCAACACTTTGTCATCCGCTGTGAGGAAAATATGTTTGATGTTGAAGGAAATTCTCACCGTAAAGATTACCTGTTTCACAATTTAAAAAATATGTTCTAATATTTTATTTATAAAACACCACAATAAGTAAACTTACCTAAATATGGCACTACCCCGAAATAGTTGGGAAGAGAATTTATTTTATACAATAAACATAGATGTTACATATACATATACCGTTACACACAGGCTCACACACCTACACACACACACAAACACAAGACATATATTCAACACATTGTTACACATGCGCAATACCTAGATGACACGTAAAGCACATTAGACGCCACACACAGATTCTTCACAAAATTCAACCGAATAAACATTGAAGTTTTAAAAGAAACATACAGTCCACTAAAATACAAGTGTAGTTTTGTTTAACCCATTATACAAAACGAAAATGACAGTCA
This sequence comes from Protaetia brevitarsis, assembly GCA_004143645.1. Lineage (NCBI taxonomy): Eukaryota > Metazoa > Arthropoda > Insecta > Coleoptera > Scarabaeidae > Protaetia > Protaetia brevitarsis. The sequence goes on along the minus strand of RXPK01000091.1, from coordinate 38,196 downwards.
GGTGATTCAGAGTACAAGTCCATATCATGCGCACGTGACATGTTTCACATGTTGTATCCAAACGTATCAAAATAATTCAATTTAAATAATTTTTTAAAAATCTGTGATCTTGTTACAGAGTTTGTTTGTTTTGATTCTGATTTGGTTTTGAGAGTTTGACACGTTTAAGCATGGTTTGTGCATTGTATAAAAGAAATGGAAAAATTGTAAAAAAAAAACAACAAATGAATAAATGTTAAAAATAATCAAAAGAAAGGGGAGAAAATTTAAAAAAAAGAAAAAAATATCGGAAGAAAAAAATGCGAAAAAGTTTAAAAACTGGGAAAACATACCTACAACTGTATAAAAGATAAAAAATTGATTAAAAAAAAGAAAAAAAAAATGACAAAAAAGTAAGAAATTGTGATTTGTAGACTATATGCCTGGCTTTTTTTTTTAATAAGTAAGATATTTGAACAAGTGATGGAAAAATTTTAAAAAATAAACAAATGGAAAAATTTTAAAAATGATCAAAAAAAAAATGTTAAAAAGTTTGGAGAAATTTGTTTAAAAGTAAAAATATCACATTTCTTTTAAATGCGAAAAAGTTTGAAAAAACGGAAAAATATTAAACTGTATAAAAGAGATAAAAAATGTTTTTTTTAATGAGAAAACGAAAAAGGGCTTAAAAAGTAAAAAAAAAAACTGGTTTATGCACTATGTACCTCGCTTTAAAAAAAAATTATTACAATAAGTATTTGAAACAGTGAAAAATTTTAAAAAATAAACAAATGAAAAAATGTTAAAAATAATAAACAAATGTTTTAGGGTTTGGAGAAAACTTTAAAAAAGTAGAAAAAAACATCAGATTTTTCTTTAAAATGCGAAAAAGTTTTAAAAAATGGAACAAATATACAACTGTCAAAAAGAGGGGAAAAAAATGATTTTTTAAAATGTAAACAGGATAAAGAAAGTAAAAAAGTAAATACAAAAAGGTGAAAATTGAAAATTGTTTAAAAAATGTTAACGTTAAGAAAATAAAATAAAAGGTAAAAAAAAGTTTTAAAAAGTGAAAAAATGAAAAAACAAATTTTTAAAAATAAAAGCAAAGAAGGTGACCAAATTGGAAAAATTATTAAAAAAAAATTCTGAATCTGAAGCATATTACACATTCTAAAAGTGGGCATTCAAGGGGCACGTTCTAGGAGAACACCAGACTAAATTAAATCTTCCCACTTCGCTACATTTGCTTCTGCATTTGTGGTACTAGTGTAATAAAAAAGAGTTAAACGCTACCTGTGAACCTGATTTCTTGCACCAGGTTCAGAGCCGGATTCGGAGCTGGTGCAACTGCTCTGCATAAGGAGCAGATCGTGCCATCCCTAATTTGACATATTCTTCACAGTAAATTCTACCCTCCTGTTTTGGTTTTGTTGCCTCGATTTGCCAAAACATACCGTATCTGATTTATCCGCATTTAATTTAATGTAAAATATTGATTAGAGCCTGATTACCCCATTTTAACGTATTATATTGCCCTACTTTAGCTAATACCATAGTATCGTCCGCGTACGCTACTATCTCACAACTCTCTGGTAATATAATTTCGAATGGACTCGTACAAAATATACCCCATCACCTCCTTAATTAAACCCTCAAACTTTATTTTATTCGCGTCCCTAAAACATAAACCTACTGGTGATATACCCGAAATCATGCACGCCGCGCTGGCCGAAATAGATGAATACGCGTTCGCTTAGTTAGTGTGCTCTGTTAGATTTTAATTTATATCTTAAATCCTGCAGGTGTTCTACTCAAACTTAATAGGTGAAGAGAATGCTTACCTATACCGAACGTCGCTTTACCTGGCCGCCAGTGCGTCAGCCGAATTCATCGCCGACATCGCCCTATCGCCTCTGGAATCCGCCAAGGTCAAGATTCAAACCACGCCCGGTTTCGCCAACACCATGAGGGAAGCGATGCCGAAGATCTACTCTCAAGAGGGTATGACCGGCTTCTACAAGAGTTTGGTGCCGCTCTGGATGAGACAGATCCCGTACACCATGATGAAGTTCGCCTGCTTCGAAAGGACTGTGGAATTATTGTACAAACACGTCGTACCGAAACCCAGGTCCGAGTGCACCAAGGGCGAACAGTTGGTTGTCACGTTCGCCGCCGGATACATCGCCGGCGTTTTCTGCGCCATCGTCTCTCACCCGGCCGACACCGTCGTATCAAAGTTGAACCAAGAGAAAGGTCTTGGGGCCCTCGAGGCGGCGAAGAGATTGGGCTTCGGCGGTATGTGGAAGGGATTAGTGGCGAGGATCATCATGATCGGTACGCTGACGGCAGCGCAGTGGTTCATCTACGACGCCTTCAAAGTAGCAACGCATATGCCACGCCCACCACCACCGGAAATGCCAGAATCGCTTAAAAAGAAACTAGCTGCCCAAGGAAAATTGTAAATACCTAGAAGGTCGTTTTATTAAAAAAAAAAACAACAACTATAAACTATCACCAGCCCCACGTTTTTTTCAGTATTTATAAAATTTGTTAGATCATGTACGACTATTATTATTATTATATTAATCAATTTTAATTGTAAATAGAACAAACAGGAACTTCGTACCTTCGAACACCTTTCAATGATTAATTAATTTTTACATCCTTTATTCTTTCTTATCAGATTATTATTGTATTTATTTTTGTCATCTTCAGTAATGGTGATGATACGATGTGGGTATTATTTAGTATTCCATTGAAACTTTTGCGTATTACAAAAAAAAATGTTTTATACAAGAAAAAAATTGTGTATCGGTGAAATTTTGGAAAAAGTTTCGGGAATTAAGTGATATTTGTCTTAAAATAAATTTTTTTGTTTGTTTTTTTATTGAATGTAAATTAATTTTTCATACCATCAGCCATTACTGAAACGGTACTCAGTTGAAGAGAAAGAAAACGGAAATTATCGAGTCCTTTATGCAGCAAGTGTATCCTACCGTACCATTATATTTATTTATATTTTTAGTCCAATTTTACGTGTCAGTAGTGGCAAGGAGGAGAAATTGTAAATCTTCCATTGTTTTAGAAAAAATATTAAAGAAAATAAATAAATACAAAAAAGAAGTATTTTTTTTTGTTATTGTGGATAAAGGCGCGGGGCCACTGGACGCGAAGCGAAGCTCAGCGAAACTAATTTCCTTGAAAATTAGCTCCACGTAATCATACGCGGACGCGGCAACTAAAGCTAAGCGAAGCGGAGTTAAGCTAGCGAAGATATAAGAGCGTCCACTTAAGATTACATAGGGACTAATTTTCAAGGAAATTAGTTTCGCTGAGCTTAGCTTCGCTTCGCACTGCGCGCGAAAAGAAGCTAAGCTCAGCGAAACTAATTTCCTTGAAAATAGCTCCCATGTAATCATACGCGCATCTTCGCTTCGCTTAGCTTTAGTTGCTGCGTCCGCGTAAAGGCGCGGGGCCACTGCGCGCGAAGAGAAGCTAAGCTCAGCGAAACTAATTTTCTTGAAAATAGTTCCCATGTAATCATACGCGCATCTTCGCTAGCCTAACTTCGCTTTCGCTTAGCTTTAGTTTGCCGCTCGCGTAATATTACATAGGAGCTAAATTTTCAAGAAATTAGTTTCGCTGAGCTTAGCTTCGCTTCGCGTGAGTGAACTATTTCTTGGAAAATTGGCTCCCATGTAATCATACGCGCATCTTCGCTAGCCTAACTTCGCTTCGCTTAGCTTTAGTTGCCGCGTCTGCGTAAGATTACATGGGAGCTAATGTTCAAGGAAATTAGTTTCGCTTCGCTTCGCGTCCAGTGGCCCTGCACCTTAAAGGCGCGGGGCCACTGCACGCGAAATTTCCTTGAAAATTAGCTCCCATGTTATCATACGCGGACGCGGCAACTAAAGCTAAGCGAAGCGAAGTTAGGCTGGCGAAGATAAAATAGCGTCCACGTAAGGTTACATAGGAACTAGTTTTCAAGGAAATTAGTTTCGCTGAGCTTAGCTTCGCTTCGCGTGCAGTGGCCCCGCGCCTTAAAGGCGCGGGGCCACTGGACGCGAAGCTCAGCGAAACTATTTCCTTGAACATTAGCTCCCATGTAATCTTACGCAGACGCGGCAACTAAAGCTAAGCGAAGCCGAAGTTAGGCTAGCGAAGATGCGCGTATGATTACATGGGAGCCAATTTTCAAAGAAATTAGTTTCGCTTCGCGTGCAGTGGCCCCGCGCCTTAAGGCATGATCGGCGAAGAGATAAGGACAAGAGACTGAATATACAAAGAGGGCGCCACTGTAGTTTGACATTGTCTTTAACGGTTGCTGAAAATAGTGAAAAATTACCTTTGTAGGAATTTTATGTTTTTAATCCAACCTACTGTTATTTTATTTGTTTCTTGCTGTATTGTTATTTAATAATAACAGTAATAATCATCTAATCAAATTCCACAGAAAATGTACTTATGTACGTTTAACGCAATGTCCGTATGTCTTTTGATCGACAATTCCCTTTTTTTGGGGATAAATACAAACTTGTTAACTTTTCATGAATAGATTAAAATAAGTGCGTCGATACAACGACAAATTCATTTTAACTGAAGCAAATAAGAAACAAAATTCAAAAAAAAAAATGGATAAAAACAAAAATTTATTTTATATAATCTCAAAAAGGGAATTGCAGTCTCATAAGAATACTGCAGGAGGGTTATTCTCGAATCTGAGGGAGTGACAATTCCGAGAGAATTGTCAAAAAATTCCTACGAATAGTTGGTATTCTCCAGTTGAATTTCTCACGTTTTCGTAGGAAAGTACTCCCGATAGATAGGTATTTTCTCCTACAAATAAGCAGGAGAATCGGCTTCGCTCGGTATCGCTTCGGTGGTTTACGCGTTCGTTGTTGTGTTCGTGAATTATATCTAACCTAAGCGATCCTAAGTAGAAGGAGTAGAAAATACCCCCTTGGCAAAATTTAAATTTCCCATAATTTTCAGTAACTTCAACAGAAAGACATCAAAATAACTAGTAATCTAATACAAAACCATTGGTAATTTTCGTGTTTCAATGTTGAAGTTACTAAGAATAATTGTGGGAAATTTGAATTTTACCAAGTGGGTAACTTTATTAACTATAAATATTTGGTTGTAGAATAACCAACAACTTAGAGATTACAACTAAAACCGGTATAATTTTATATATAATGCATAGGAAATATTGTTGGCCGAGGAAATATCTAAAAATAAAGATCAGGCTGAAGGACTTTCTGAACCACCATCAAGGCAGTTTCTGCTGAGAGTAAATGCATTTGAGCAGTTAAGCAATAATTTGTTTGAATGATAATAAATTTCAGTCAGAAATATAATTTAATGACTGTGCGGCGAAATCCGAGTTATTCATTTCGGAATGTTTGGTTATGTACTCTATTTAGTCGTTGTTTTTGTATAGTTAACACAGTATAGGGTCATTTCATATCAACCGGAACACCTAAAAAAATTGATGTCTTGAATTCTTTTTATATTTTAATTGAAGTCTTTGCCTAAAATTAGAAGACGCCGTATTTTTTCTAATTTCCGCTCTACAGTATCTATTTACAAAGATATTTGGCGAACAAAATTTGCAAAATCGATAAAATTAATCGCAGAAGTAATATTGTTTTGGTTATGCATAAATTAAAATATTAAAGGCAAAACGCATATAAAATCATGGTGTAATTTCTAAAGCTCAAACTACAACAGTTTCAATTTATAATGCCTAAATTAGATTGTACTATTTTCATTATGACCCCCTTTTTCTCCTGTTTAATAAAATAACATCTTTTTTCTTTATGTTTACCGCGAAATTAATTTTTTTTTAAAATATCGTAATATTATTTAAGCTAAAAAAAAAGCTATGTTCTACAAGAATAGGAGTATTTGAAAATGGAGAACCTACGAGTATTCTATAAAAAAAAATAAATTCATACAGTACTATACGACGTTACATTACGATATATCACAATGTAACGTAGAGTAGTGCAGGTTCTCCATTTTCAAATACTTCTATTCTTGTAGAACATAGCTTTTTATTATGATATTTTTTCAAAAATTTAATTTCGCGGTAAACATTGAGAAAAAAGACATTATTTTATTAAACAAGAGAAAAAGGGGGTCATAATGAAGTATAATCTAATTTAGGCATTATTAAATGAAACTGTGTAGTTTGAACTTTAGAATACACCATGATTTCTATGCATTTTGCTTTAATGTTTTAATTTATGCATAACCAAACAATATTACTTCTGCGATTATTTTATCGATTTTACAAACTTTGTTCGCAAATATCTTTGTAAATAGATACTGTAGAGCTTTAGAAAAAATACGGGTCTTCTAATTTTAGGCAAAGACTTCAAATTTAAAATATAAAAAGAATCCAAGACATCAAATTTTTAGGTGTTCCGGTTGATATGGAATGACCCTATAGTGTAAGCTGTAACATGAATATGTCTAGACTTTTTTTCTACCATGATTTTTATTTTTAAAAATGCGTTGAAATAATATCGATTAACGTAAAGAAAACGATCACTTTTAAATTAAAATAAAAAAACAGCTGTTATAAACACATCTTTCCCAGTAAACCAAATTCAAATTTCCCGCAATTGTATTCAGTAACTTCAACTTAAAGGTATTCAAATAACTACTAATCTAATACAAAACCATTGGTAATTTCGTGTTTCAATGTTCAAGTTACCAAGAATAATTGTGGGAAATTTAAATGTTGCCAAGTGGGTAGGGAAAGATACTATGTATTTACCAAATTTCACTATAGTAATTTGACGCTTGTCGTATAGTAAATAGCATCACCAACGTCAAAATTACAAAACCTGTTTTAGATATCGATGTTGCCAGCTCTCAATAGATATTCGCTTTCGACATAGATTCTGAATTAGTCGATTCATATTTTGTCACGAATCGACTGAATTTCTAAATCCCTATACTGGTGTAACATTCAATTCAATGTAAATTTGAATGATTCGACAGGCCGTATCAAGCAAACTGTCAATTATCAAGCAGGTCGTGGTTTCTGTCTAAATTATCAAGCACATCATGGTTATCAAATTCAAATTGTTGAACTCAAGCAAATACCGATATGTAAACTAACTTCTGACAGCTCCGTTATTTCTGAAAAATAGCGTACGGTTGTGTTATTCGTTTATCGGCGGATAAATAGTCGCGCATGCGAATTCGAATCATCTCGTTCCAGTCTCCTCACCCCATTAATTCCTAATTTGCAAGCGAAACGTAGTCCGACATCCTTTACAATTAATAAAATATAAACAATGTTTAAAAAAAATCTTTATTCATCAAACCATTTTGACAAGAAATAAAAACCACAAGTACAACAGCAAACTCTCGACGACAACGTGTGTTACAAAGCTCAAACCACAAATCACAATTTCGCACGGTGACAAATCACAAAAAAGAAAAGAAAAAAAAACACCCGACATTTAATATTCCTCGGCACCTTCTCCTTCCCCTTCTCCCGAATCCATACCCACTTCCTCGTAATCCTTCTCCAGGGCGGCCAAATCCTCACGGGCCTCTGAAAACTCACCTTCCTCCATACCCTCGCCTACATACCAGTGGACGAAAGCTCGCTTCGCGTACATGAGATCGAACTTATGATCCAGACGCGCCCAAGCCTCGGCGATGGCCGTTGTGTTGGATAACATGCAGACGGCGCGCTGCACTTTGGCGAGATCACCGCCAGGAACGACAGTGGGGGGTTGGTAATTGATGCCCACCTTGAAACCGGTCGGACACCAATCGACGAACTGAATGGTCCTCTTCGTCTTGATGGTGGCGATGGCCGCGTTCACGTCTTTGGGCACCACGTCCCCTCGGTACAACATACAGCAGGCCATGTACTTTCCGTGACGCGGATCGCATTTCACCATCTGATTCGCCGGCTCGAAGCAAGCGTTCGTGATTTCCGCCACGGATAACTGCTCGTGATAGGCTTTCTCCGCGGAGATCACGGGAGCGTAGGTGGCCAAGGGGAAATGGATACGAGGATATGGGACCAAATTGGTTTGGAATTCCGTCAAGTCCACATTCAAGGCGCCGTCGAATCGCAACGAAGCAGTGATGGAGGAGACGATTTGCCCGATCAATCTGTTCAAGTTGGTGTAGGTCGGGCGTTCGATATCCAAATTACGCCTGCAGATATCGTAGATGGCCTCGTTGTCCACCATGAAAGCGCAATCAGAATGCTCCAAGGTCGTATGGGTGGTCAATATGGAATTGTACGGCTCCACCACCGCTGTCGACACTTGGGGCGCTGGATATATGGCGAACTCCAGTTTGGATTTTTTACCATAATCCACCGATAGGCGTTCCATCAGCAAGGAGGTGAAACCAGACCCGGTACCTCCACCAAATGAGTGGAAAATCAGGAAACCTTGTAAACCGGTGCATTGGTCCGCCAATTTTCGTATGCGATCCAGGACCAGGTCGACGATTTCCTTTCCGATGGTGTAATGCCCGCGGGCGTAGTTGTTAGCGGCGTCCTCTTTGCCTGTTATCAGCTGCTCCGGGTGGAATAATTGCCTGTAAGTTCCGGTACGGACTTCATCCACCACCGTCGGTTCTAAATCGACGAAAACAGCTCGAGGTACGTGCTTGCCGGCGCCCGTTTCGCTGAAGAAGGTGTTAAAACTGTCATCCCCACCTCCGACGGTCTTATCGGAAGGCATCTGACCATCAGGCTGGATACCATGCTCCAGACAGTACAATTCCCAGCAGGCGTTGCCTATTTGCACTCCGGCTTGACCCACGTGTATTGAGATACACTCACGCTAGGTTAAAAATGAACATAATTAGAATCGTGTTCCATAAAATGTCATTTTAATATTTGACATTTTGTTAACTGTCAAAATTAAAACTTAAAAATATGGAAATTAATTTCATATTTTTCATAATAGAATTTCATTTCAATAATAAAGTTTGTTCGCGTCGCATGAACTATTTGCACTTTTATGCACTTTTTAGAACTTTTGTGTGCAAAAGTGCATAAAAGTGCAAATAGTTCATGCGACGCGAACAAGCTTATAGTCTAACTAATTAATATAGAAATACAAGCAATTTGAATCTACAATTACATGAAATCGAGTATTGGATATTTCAATTGGATGTTACAATAAACATTAATGCTTACCATGTTGTCTGCAGGCTTTTAAACTGTACGACGAATTAAAGTTGAAAATATCGTGGGGGTTTTGTTAAAAATTAGATTGTTCGGAAGCGCTAGCAATGTAGCAATCCAAATCACATCCAAACGAACTTGTTTGATTTTATTTTCAACTGTCGGTTGCTACGGCTGGCGTCGCGTGGATACCTGAAATCTTTCTTGTTTCCCCGATATTTTCCCTTAACAACGCCTACGTATTGATATTATATCGCGTTTGGCATTTTTTGAATCACGCTGTGAAGACCTCCTTTCAGGATTGTTCTAGAAAGGCTATTAACCAGTGCTGGTTTGTTCAAACATATGATACATTAGCAGCTTGTGTTAAAGCTGCGTTCAAATTGGTAGGGAAATAGATTTTATTTCCTGAGTTTCTTGAAAAATGAAATTGTTTATGTTATGTGTTATGTTTCATGAAATGAAATGAATCTTCGTTTAACGATAATCATAATGAAGAAGTCACATGTAACTCTATGACTATAGGAAAGAAAACAATCGGTTGAAGAGTGTCATTTCAAAAATGAGTTTACTGCCATCGTATTTTTTTTTTCCTCGCAGTTATACAGTCACATATTCTCTTGTATTGATTGCGAATTAATAGTTATTACTATCACTAGGCCAGAAATTACAGTTTTGCGAGTATGAGTACAGTTTGTACAAGTACGAATACTCGCAAAACAGTTGTGTGATACATAATGTTTTTTGGGCCGACAAATCTCAATTTCGAATTGAAAACAGAAAAGAAATTTCGACACTATGTGCTAGGGAGTTAATAGTACAAGGTGGGACATATGTAACATACTGTAACGAGCGCCAATTTTTAAACTGGCCGTTACGATAGGCGCCCCTAGATGGCGCTAGCATAGCGGAAGAAAGAATTACGTACGAGGAATGACAGAGGGCAGAACCGGGTCAAAGATTCGTGATTATTCTCCTGAATCTAGAAGGACCCCCCTGACTGGAAAAATCTCGCGCCAAATATAAACAACGTGTGGGGATTGGCCGGTTGGTCAGTCAGCGGATACGAGTTGAATTGAGCAGATAAGCAAATAGTGAGTGGAGGTAAATACGAGCGAATTAGTACGTGTGATATAAATATAGAATAATATATAATATAGAATAATATAAATAGAATAAATATAAATTAAGTAAGTAAGTAAGTAGTGAGTGATTTAATTTTAGTGTTTATTTTGATCTTATTTAATAAATTTTAAGTAGTTCGTAAGCGTGTTAATAAATGAAGTTAATTTAAATATATCCCCTGTGTATTTTTCCAAACCCCGATAACGTTATAAGAGAAGAAAAACGTTACAATACATTAGTATTTGACGTTTCCGAGAATAGATCTTTTTCAGTAAGTAAGTGCAATGAAGACACCAGTTCACCTTAGCATGGTTGAACAGTAACTTAATGACAATTTATTGCATGTCTCTCATGTGGAATCTAGTATGGCCAACCTTTAGTGACATTTTTGCCTGCCTAGGCAGGAAAACGGCAGTTTTTCTGCCGCCTTGAAGTACTGCAAAATGAGTGCTTCTGGACGGAGACGCAAAAAAGTCCTTTCCAATCTCAAAAATATGTATAATGATTTATTACTACGTGTTTCGATCTTTTAGATCATTCGACGATATTATTACCGGAGGATGGTCTAAAAGACCGAAACATGTAGTAATAAATCATATATATTTTTGAGATTGGAAAGAACTTTTAATTCGTAATCAATACATACACGACGAATCATAGACTTACAATCAAATCATACCCTCTTGCGACTTCTTCATTATAATTGGGTATCCTTAAATAGAGATTTATCGCGCTAGTGAGAGCATAATAAATTAAATAATTTCATTAGGAAATGATAAATCTATTTCCACTACCAATTTTGGCCCACCCTTAATATTTAGTTTTCTAGATTTACTGCACTCATTGATGAACTCCTTAAGTAGCAGTTTAGCGGAAGACTTTCGAATTATGTATTTGGGACAATTCTTCACGGATGACAGCCGACGCCAACGTGAAGGAGTATTCATCAAGAGAAGCTGCGCCGTGGGATATATGTCAGGAATATCGGATATCAAAGCCAGAGATTTGAGATATGAACTGCCGATAGTCAAATATTGCATATTAAAAGTTAAATATCATCGTGCTAGCGCCGTAACGGGTGGCTAAATGTGACTAAAAATTACATTCAAATTCAGTGCAATTTCGAGTTCAATGACAATAGATGGCAGTAGACGTGTCTCTCAAGATATTCCAAATTTCGCGTGTTTCTTTCGCCCGTCTAACTACTACAAAATGCATCACCACATCGATCTTTTCTATTTAAATCAATTCAACATAGCTCTCATTCCGTCTACTACGGGGGCGAAGGAAACGATTCGCTATAGGCAAGGCGTAAATTCACTTACGTGTAAGGGTTCGGTTCTAAAATTTTATAACGGTTAGTAAGTTTTGATCGCGGTCAGTAGTTTTATAAAAAAAACATGGAATATTATACGGCCGAGGAAATTTTTTTTATTGTGAAACAATTTTACGGTGGCAATTCAGCAGAAGTTACACATGATTTATTTCGATTCGTAATACAGTCCGACGCTTTGAAATTACAATAGCCTATGTATTCAGAGTTTATTTTTATTACATTTTTGTATTGCCAAGTTGAATTAGATTAAATAAAGAAGTCATTAAATAGTAGAAATAATTTATAGAGCCAAATAGATATACATATATTATTAAGGTGTTCCAATATCTAAAATGTAAAAAAAAAGCTAATACCTAACTCATTAACATTGTTGCTACATGTTAATTTTTTCTTGGAGAGGATTTGCCCGCCCTAGGAAATTGTTTGCCCCTTCTGGAAGTTAATTCTGGCTACGACCCTGTTTAGAAACAATATTCGGAATAGTTGTAAACAAGAATGGAATATACCTAAATAAAGAGAAGCTAAATTTTAGTAACATCCAAGATTAGACATATGGTTCTTTGAAAGTTTTTTTAAACATAATCAAAAGGTCTCCTTTCCTTGGTTGGATACTATATAAAGATCTGATAAATGAAAGACATTTTGTTTAAAAATAACTTTTATTTATTTAAATTAAAAACAAGAATATAAAACACAAATTAACATTAATTTGAATATAACTTAATTGTACCGTCACCCCCAGACGAGAACACCCAAGGTTGCAGCGGGGTGAAACTTCACGTCGAAAATTCCGAAATCGTTATGAGGCACGTGATCTTGAAACCGTTTCAGCGGTACTATGAGCGGATTCTTCAGCAAATCGTTATACACCATCCCGTGGGATACTATAAGACTCCTATCGTCGGAACCGGAAGCGAACAGCGGATACCTCTTATGGAAAGCCACGCCCCTAACCGCAGTACCGTGTAATCGCAACGTTTGATATGGCTTCGTGCTTAAATCCAAGTCGAACCATAAGATTTTCCTATCGTACGTCGCTACTAATAAGTTATCCCCGCCAGAGTGTATCGCCATCGTGGAAATCCAACGGGAGTTGGTCATTAGCTTTTTGATCAGTTGTTGTTTGACAAGGTCGTAGATTCTCACGTGCCTTTGGGTAGCTACGAAAAGAAGCGGCCTTATCGGGTGGAACAAAACCGACTGCACCAAGCCTTTGGATTTGGAAAATGGTACCTGAGATCTACGTTTCGATAGTTGACTAATCAGGACTGATCTGTTTTGCCCGTCAGGCATAACGGATGCGAAATAATCGCCTTTGCAATGCCACGTTACTTGCGTTATTTCCTTAAAATGTTTCAAACAAACCCTAATTCCATTTTGGTATTCCTCTTCGCTCGGTTCTTCCCATTTGACTGACGTGCGCACCCTTTCTGGTATCTCCATAGGGTCGACCGTTATCACCTCTGAAGCTTCTTTTAGGACGGTATCGGTTTTGGAGCAAATTAAGAAATCTCCTACGTGTGGATTAATCAACAAAATACGCTGCCCTGAAGCTACAGCTATTAGTGACAACGCTGTATTGGGACACCATTGGACACTGCGTACGGATATCACCTGTGTCGATTGTCTTTAAGCAACGGCCTGTGTTGATTTCCCATATTTTTATTGTGTGATCGTCAGAACCTATGGAAAAAGACAGAATGATGCTTATACTACCTATTACCTACAATTTTAACTTATTAACTACAATTTTAGCCCATACCTAATCTTTAACCTTTGAAATATACCCAGCATTTGCAAATATATCACAAGGGATCTAGCGCAATAATAGGCACCTAAAATATCCAATCACTCCGTGTTACACGGATTTTATTAATTCGGAGCAATTGTTTCGGGAACACGTGGCCCCCCGTTATTAACCGAAGACCAAATGAATTCAGAAAAGTAAGAAAATATAACAACGAAAATGGTACGGCATCGCACATATTTATTTATTTTATTATTTTCATTGAATGCATATAATAATAATAATAATAACATGTCTTTATTAAATTTCGGAAATATAATTCCAAAAAAGTAAAAATAAACCAAAATATAATACTAAGAAAATGAAAATGAAAAAATAAAAACTAGCTAATGGGGCGAAGTTCAGTCACCAAAACCTGGTAACTGCTCTCCCACTTAACCCCTACATACGTACTACTACCAAAAGAAAAAAACAAGGAATATCACACAAAGATATGTGTATGCATACATAAAAAAAAAATACAATTGTGGTTAATCCGACAGCTAAAGTACAAATAGCGCATTAGTGTTAAATAAGTCAACAAGTAAGTAATTATTAATTTTCAGACAACAAACGATATAACCTTCTTCCGAAACTGGACCGATCAAGCGTCTTGAACTGTTCAGGTAGCTCGTTGTAATAATGTGCAACATTATAGGAAAACGATCGGTTAAAAAGCTCCATGCGATGAAAAGGTGGTGTAAGTAGGCCCTTTATGTCGTAGGTTTACAGTGTGCACGTCCGTTCTGAATGTTAATCTTTCAAATAAATAGTGCGGCGATTGAGTTATAATGATATTGTGGTAAAAACGTAAGCAATGCAATTTCTCTCTATTAATCATTTTAAGCCACTGCAACTCTTTCAGCTTATGACTTATATGGTCATACTTCCTAATACCAAATACCAGTCGTAGACAGGAATTTTGAAGTTTTTGCAAACGATACTTGTCAGCTGAGTCTAACGCTAAACCATATACTACCTCACAGTAATTAACATGGCTGAGAATCAATGAATTCGCTAGAAGCACCGTTATACCCCGATGGAGCACATGTCTTAACTGGTAAATATTCTTTAGTGTGGCATAGGCTTTCTGGAGGCAGTGTGTAACTTGTTTTTTAAAACGTAAGTCATTGTCTATCCAAAGCCCAAGGTTTTTTACTTCGTCTACAATGGCCAGCCTGATACCATTCATTTCTATAGCTCTGTCTTTTAGTAAAACGGGTCGGTGTTGATTTTTGCAAAATAACATTACATAATGGATTAATCTGCAAGCAGTGTTTGCGAGAGAACTCAGCTATATTCATTAGGTCTTGATTAATTAGTTCACATGCCTCAGTAACCCCCAACGTACCAAATGACTTATACACCTGTGTATCATCTGCATAAAAATGAAACTTGCAATTTAAAATTTGTGAGTCTAGTTCTGAAGTGTACATAGTATACAACAACGGCCCCAAAATGGAACCCTGAGGTACACCAGCATCCACTGAAATAAAACTAGAAATTTTGTCCCGCAAACGCACTGCCTGGGATCTGTTGCTAAGATAGTTACGCATCAATTCAATCGCATCATCACTAAAGCCCATGAAATGAAATATCGATAATATCGATTTTAGTTAAATATAACATCCTTACTATCGTGAAAAGGGAAATCCGTTTAGCTAAGAGTTATTATTTTCACCCAGAGTTTTATAAAAAAAAAAAACATCTAACGCTGTTGATGCGATTCGACTAGTTTGAATAAACAATAAAGTAACTATATAATACTCGGTATATAAAAGACAAAGTACACAAAATATAAATAATCACGCATTATTTTGAACTTTTGCAAAGAGAACTACGCAACTAGATAGAACTACAAAGAAAATTATTTGTATAAATAAAAAACTATAACGATCTTTAAAAGTTTTTCCGAAGATCGTGCGTCACGTTACAATAGGTTCGAAGTTTCGGTATCTTATAGGTAGTATTTTTTTATTCAAGTTAAACAATTAAGAGAAACTGATAATATTTCCTATTTGGATAATGAAGCGACACACTCAACAATTTTCTTCACTTTCTATGCAAAAAAAAAAAAAAACTTCAAATTTTGAACAATTGATAATTTACAAGAAATCCGTAAAATCTGTTATTTATAAAATAGAGGACCACCTCATTTCCTATTGAAAAAAGACAGAAATTAATCCTTTTATTTCAAGAAAATACAGTGAAAATAATTACGGTAAATATAACATAAATAAACATTCGGAAATAACACAATCAAGCAATTAATATCGTCAACTTCTCCTCCTGTATGTATCTCTACTATATGCGATATGTTTTATACCTCCATAACCACTTTAAGCATATCGATATAGGTAGCAAACATACTTTCGTCAGAAAGTACGTTACCAATTAGGATTCAATCCGCAGGCATACATACTTTCCTAACTTAACCGTATGTATAAGCTAGCAGCGACCGTGAGCACGCTTGAAATTATGATGTTATTTTAGGACCAAATTCTCCACTTGAAAATGCGTTATAACACGTATAGATAGATGTAAGAAGGAAGGTCTACCAGCGGTAATTAAGAGCACTCCGGGGAATAAGCCACTCCCATAAGGAAGAAAGTTTTGATATCGTCTCCCTAGGGCATGACATGAATTTTGAGACCCACTGTACGTACTGCTGTGGCAACCCATTTACCGTGAGTGTATTTTAAGTTGCCTAAATTGTGGTCATTTACTCTGTCCGTTTTGCTGAATCATTGTACCAAGAAATTTTCATAATAATGTTTATTTTTGTATAAATTTTAGTTGAAGAGTTAATTGTATAATTTATTTAATTAAGTGTTAAGTTTTTTTTTTTAAATTAGTTTCACTCATTTAGTTGTCTAGCATTTGGCTAGTTCTATTTTGTGTGTATTCTTGTAGATTTTGTCGGTGAATTGTGCGCCTGCGTTGTACGCAGCGGTAGAGAGTTTATCAAGCAGTTCCTTGGTAGACGCTAGCGTGAGTACTTGTATTTTTTAATTCTTTGCAGCCGTTTTGTATTACATTTTTATATCGTAATTTGATTCGCGTTATTTGTGTTTTATTCTTGTCCATCAAGGAATTCGCTTAATAATAATTGTTATTATATTGATTGTACACATTATAGGTGTAAGATCATTTATTATTTATGTGCAGGAAGATATATATTTCAGTTTTTTTTATTATAGTTTAAAGAATTAATTTCTTTTTTCTAATTTACTGTTTCGTTTTTAATTATCAATCACCTCGGGTTGGGCGAATAGAAGCTTATTAGAATTTGTCCACGCTTAATTTAGTTTGTGGTAATTTGAAACCACGTGGATTGTATTGGTTTAATTGGAATTATCTTCCTGAACAGACTAAATCTTTTGCTTTGATATAGGAAATAGCATTGTCCTATTGTAATTTAGAATCACGTGCAGTTTTTAAATTTAGGCCAGAATCCTCTGTTCACGGTTTTTTTTTTCTGCAAATTTGTAATTAACTTTTTTTGTCTTCTTATTTTTTATAATAAATTTTTGATTGTTAATTAACGTGGTTGAGTAAAATTCTGTTCTTTTATTTTTAATTGAAAACCTTTCCAATTTTTGAGGTATTTAAGAATGTCAGTTTTCATTCACTCACAAATTACTTTTCGTGATTAGATTCAAGTTTTAATTCGCGAAGGTAACTCTGAGTTTACTTGTTCTTTTGAGCCCTTTAAAAATGTTATCCGTTGAGCTAGTTAATTTTATATTCATTTTGCATTTTCAACAGCAGTATATATGTTTGAGTCTTGTAGTATCTTTCACCTAACAGAACGCCAATGACAAACAGCACACAACGTCGCGACACTAGCTATAAGTTGTTATAAGCGAACGGCCTGCAGTAGTTCAGCGGTCCGTCAACAGATGACATTACCGATATTAAAGACTGAAATAAAATAAATTAAAAATAAAAGAACTAATGCAATTCTGGCGTTACAACAGATCACTGTAAATAACAAAATTTATCTATTCAATAAAAAATGACATATTTGAAAACACTGGAGTAACTGACGTCATTTCCGTTTAATTACGCACATTTATCCCGTCTCTATTATACTTACCCTTAATTAATTACGTCTTTGAGTCTATATCCCTTACGCTTTTTACTAAACTATTTCATTACCAATATAAAACAATAAAAAACAAAAAATTTACCTGAAACTAAGTATTGTCCCAGGGGATCCGGACTTATAGTCCTCACCATATCTTTATGCCCCTCATACTGAATACACAAAACAGTAGGAAACGGTTGCAGATCCTTGGGACTAGGAAGTTTCGGCACCAAAGCATCCGGCTCTATCGTCAATTTCATTTTTATCGCCCTAGGACACAAATAAAGATCCAAACATCGCAAAAATCTCTCTTTGATGAATCTCGAATACGCCGGCACTTTTCTAAGAGACTCGTATTTTTGCGGCACGAAATGTAATTTCCTCTTGAGCGGATCGTTCTTCTGTTTGTTCCATTGTTTCATTTCCCTTTCGTCGAAGAGATATTCGGCCGGGGGATTATAGGATTCGGCGTGTCCCGGCAACTGTCTCTTCGGAGGCGGTATGTGCTTATGGATTCTCCTCATCTCGTCTGGTTGATCATCATTAGACCATAACATATAGAACTGCGGCTCTTTTTTTGCTCTAAGAGCATCTTGCTCGGCTTTTGTTTTCAGCCATCCCATTTTTAAGGCGTGAACGAGTTTGGATATCTTGCGTTGCTCGCTTTTGCTAGGTAGAAACGAACGTTTGTGTTCGGGAAACTTTCGGATCGGTGTCTTCATTACCTCACTGGTAAACCATTCTATCCAAGGCTGAAATATTGAAATTTGTATACACGCTGTGGCATATTGCCTTAAGAGTGTTTTATTTATTTTAAATTTAACATAACATCAAAAAATTATAAGTGTCACAATATACCGATCTCTCATCCATAATTAGGTTAAAATTAGTGATAAGTGATGTGTCAGGTAATAAGTACTTCCTAATCAGTTCAATTTAAAATTATGATTTATTTACTACATTGAAATCATTATTTCCCTAACATACCGGTTTCAGCTAAATTATAAGCTTTCTTCAGGTGAAATTGAAAACAATATTTTACTAATTGTAGTTTCTACAGAAAATAATATTAATACTCACTGCATATTCATCAAAAGTAACATCAGGTATCTTCTGTGCCTGTATCCTTTTAATTAATTGAATATCGTCATCAGTTAAAACAACATCTTGACCTGTTTGTGGATCTTTTACGGTCCTCCAGAATTCTGGATTTTCCATACGCTGGAGGAAATCGTCAATCTTATCACCTGTTTCCGGTTTAATGATTTGTTTGCCATCCCAATCGTATCCCAAATGTTTGTAATCGTCGTACCATTTCATCGGTATATTTCCCACCGTATTTCTTATATCTTCTTCATCTGAGGTATCATGGTCCACATATTCATCATTCTCGGCCGTTGTGATAGATCTTGTTTTATTTTTAATCCGAAATACATTTTGATCATCATTGGTTCCATTTCGTAAACGTACAAATCTTCCATTTACACTTTCATCTTTTTCTTTAATCTCATTTTCCTCATTCTCATCTTCTCCCTGCAAAGATGTTTCACTATCCGATCCATCCTCATTTATTTCATCAATTTCTGATTCGTCTTCTTCAATTTCTTTATTGGAATCACTATTTTCTTCATCCGTATTTTCTTCCTCCTCTTCTTCTTCTTCTTCAGCGGGCACTTCATCATCGTTATCTAAATCGCTTTTATTCAATTCATCATTTTCTGAGTCTTCTTCATCCTCGATTTCTCTATCTGAGTCACTACTGTCTGTATCTTCATCATTTACAGTATTGAAGAAGTCATCTTCTACGTCTTCCTGTAATACAAATAAGAAGCTATGTATTTCAAACGCTTTACCAATATGTGAATTAAAAACAAATTTAAATTTAATTTTCAAATTTTATTATTTCAGTAATTTATATTGTACCTTGTTTTCTTCTGTATCTGCAGAATTGCTTGCTTGTGGTTCGTTTCCAGAAAGTTTTCTTTTCAATTTTGGCGTAAAATTACGCATTTCTCTGCGTTTAAGTATTTATAAAATTACTGATTGTACATAACCCCACGTGTATTTCTTAAGACAGTTAGGGTAAATGTTAGGTTATGTTATGACAAATAAAGCGACATCTATATACAGATCATACAGAACATAACAGAGTCGCCAACTTTAGTAAATTTCACAATTACTTCAGAAAATCTACAAGCCATTTTCTATCCTATTTAGTAAAAACTTTTATTAAAAACATGATTTTAGTGAATTTTTTAGATGTTTTTTTTTAATTACAAGTTAAGTAGTTACTTTGTAATGTTGATTAACATTTTTATTGTCAGGTTGAGTATTCTTTGGATTCTTATTGGAATATGCAAGAAATTGAATAATAAGCAGTTTTTTCTAATTCATAGTCGGTAATACCTTTTAACTAATTACCATAATTTGGGACTTTTCCAAGTAAAAGTGGACACTCAATGATATATATAACTAGCCTACGGGAATCGCATCACGTGCATGTAGAACGTCTAATGTCTAATGTGGTCCATGTGGTCTAATTATTCTCCATTACATTTACATTCCCGCCTTCGTTACAAATTGTTTTAATTGACCATAGATCACATGAGTTGGCAACACTGGCGCGGTAACAGTTGACAGCGTTGACAGAAAATTTTAACCACATTTCAACAATTAAATGGTAAACAGTTGAACAAATTGCCGATTTTCGCAGGTGCGAATAATCGGATGAACAGACTAGTTCAAATTTTGGGCTGTGTACTGTTACATAAGACAATGCATTTTTATGGGTTAAAATAACAATTAAATAAAATTACAGAAGTTTCACTTCATTTTTTTTTTATTTACAAAAGAAATGGTACATGAAAGAAAGATATCATCGCATACTTTTAAGTATTTGATACAGTTCCACATACTCTGCATAAGATCCTATTAGTTTTCTATGAAAATAAACCTGCACATTTGGCAAAAATCTCTTCTCTGTTTTCTCAAAATGCAGCTTCCCAAATAGTTCTATGAGAGTTCCAGGTTCTGGGTAATCAACAAAACTACCAAACTTAATTTTAACATTCTTGCGACATACATTTTCTTGAGGTCTTAAATATATCACATCTTGCATGATATGCACATAACCAGCTATTCTAACATATTTATTGTTTGGCGGCAAATCAAAACGTAATTGTAAAAAGTTATCTATATCGTAAAATACGAAGTTTTTCTCAATTGTATCTAGATGTACGTCTGACGTTTTACTAATGAGAAAAGGCCAACGGTCCTCAGGATTAAGATTTGTCCCATCTTTATTAACAGTTTGAACACATTTATGTTCTTCCATTTGAACCTCTCTGGCATCGCACACTGCAGATTCTTTTTTACTTGGACCCGACATCATACCTGTATAAGCATATAAATCTAAAGCCTCTATCTCCGCACTGCAAAATAAACTGTTTTCTTTTTGAATTTTATCAGCTGTTTGATTTGACAAGCTGAGTTAGTAGACTACAACAAATAGAAAGAGTGAGTCTTTATTGACCTTCCAAATTCCAAAATTCCTGTGTTAATAATGTAACCTTGATAGCACTTGTTTCTTTTCTTAATTTTGTTTACAGTGACTTTGCATGACCACATTCCTATTCAAATATTTAGTGTCTATTAAATAAAAATTCTGTGAAACGCAACAAATGCCACGCCTGCTTTCGACCAATCAACAATCAGATATTTAAAATGGCCGATTGTTAGGTGTCAATTCCCGGTTCCCGGTTCTCAGATCATTATTTTGTTTCTTTATAGATAAAATTTATACACTTTAATAAACGATATAAGTAGAATTAAAGTTCTCAAAGTGTAGTTAATATTAATAAGAAAAATGTCCAACGAGTCTGTTAAAAATGTAAGTTATTTGTTTATTTGAACAATTCTTTGTGATTGTTATGACTCATTGTTGGCTCCCAATGTTTTTTCAGTTCCCCAGCATAGAAACTCCGGGATACGTTGGGTTTGCAAATTTACCGAACCAAGTCCACAGAAAATCAGTAAAGAAAGGATTCGAATTTACTCTAATGGTTGTTGGGGAAAGTGGACTTGGCAAATCGACACTTGTAAATGCATTATTTTTGACTGACTTATACCCTGAAAGGGTTGTTCCTGATGCTGTAGGTTTGTAAATACACAGATAATACTTCTGTTTGACGTAATTTATTTTTGATCGGTGAACACTCATAAAGCATCATGTGAGAACTTTTTTTTTTATCAATTACAGATGAATTTTGACCATCATTTTTGTCCTTTCTAGCCCAGTCTTACCCTTAAACCTTTCTTTCTACTGTTTACCTTGTTTTTTTTTTACATCATTATTATGGTTTGTTTTAGAAAAGAGTAGGCAGACTGTAAAATTGGAGCCCTCTACTGTCGAAATTGAGGAGAGAGGCGTCAAATTGAGACTGACAGTCGTAGATACTCCCGGTTTTGGAGACGCTATCGACAGCACCGACTGTTTCACCGAAATAATTAGATACATCGACGAACAATTCGAAAGATTTTTACGTGACGAGTCCGGATTAAACCGGAAAAATATTATGGACAATCGAATTCATTGTTGCTTTAATTTTATCTCACCCTTTGGACATGGACTGAAGCCACTGGACATCGAATTTATGAAACAGTTGCATAATAAAGTTAATATTGTTCCTGTTATTGCCAAGGCCGATGTTTTGACTCGCAAGGAGATGCAGAAACTTAAGAAAACGGTAAGTTTATTTTTATTGACATGTAAATGTTTAAAATTTTATCAGGTATTTGATTACATATTTGGGAAGTTTGTTTATTTTGTTAGAAGTGTATTCTAATTCCTACAAAAAAAAGTAGAGCTTATCTATAAATGTAAACAAAAAATCAAAACTTATTTGAGGACATGTAATATTTTGCTATATTTTTTGTAAGTACAGAAAATATGGCAGTAAATAAATGAATAGCTTATTTTACTCAATTAAAGTCCCAGTACGTTTTTTCTTCTCAAAAATTATAAAAAGCTTTTTCAGTTAGGTTTACATTAAAATTATAAAAACTTATGTGCGTATTGTGAAAGAATTATATCAACAAAGTTATTCCTTTTATTTAAAACAATTAGCATAATGTAAAGATAAAAAAGTGTAAAGTACTTTCCATTCATTTATATAAATGTGTTTTAAAACAATATGTCACGCCTAAGAAGCCATCATCACGTCTTAAAAGGATCGCTGTAAATATAAGATAAAATCAAGTCGTGTGACCGTCTCAAAAGATATTTAAATAAATGAATGGAAAGAACAGCGTTTCTGATGGTAGCCGTTCGTTAGAAGTTTGCGTGGTCATAAAAAACTTAGAACTCTGAATTTTTGGATTCTAGGGTTAGTCAAGATTTTCTTTCATTTTTTAATATATAACGTCGTACCATTTCCGGTTATACCGGAAGTCGCCATTAACTTCCTTATTTTAAATGGAATACCCGATATGTTATTTAATTTTTGGATTTCTGAGAAACTTTCATGATGTGGTCCATCTGGTTTCCATGTTTTATTTGTTTTTTGTTTTGATTATTTTGATTTGTTTCTTAGATTTGATTATTTTGAAATAGGTACACTTATTTCAATACTGCCTCTTTTACCCATTTTTGATTGGTGGTAAGTGCTTCTAGGGTAGATGAAAGCACAAGAATGGTGCTTACGTAATCCACATTGATTTATCGCATACAGGGTGTCCAAAATTTGATGACCAATTACATCATTTTCAAAGTAGAAAAAGTTCGGTTTTTCAAATGTGACACCCTGTATATTATTAGATGGTCGGATGCAGAATTTAATTCTGCCTTAATTCGTTATGGCTTTCCCTATACGTATTTCCAACGGTTCTTTTGTTATTCCATTTTTTTTTTTTCGTGTGACTTGGCAGAAATTTCGTTTATTTTTCGAAACAAAAAGAGCATGACTACAATGTCTGGAGTCCATAAATTTGTTTTTTCTAACCACGGTAACTTAACGAACGGCTACCGTGAGAAATTCTGTATATATAATGTAATAAAGCTATACAAAGTCCTTTCCATTCTGTATATATTCTATTCATAGAGTACGAACAAACAAACAGTAACTAATACATATGACATCAAATACGTCTATTTATTGCCGCTAGTTCATTTCGTAGGTTATGTCACGATTATATTTTCTCACGAACTGCTTGATGATTTTGACAGTTTGGTTTATACGACCTGTCGAGTCATTCAAATTTTACATGAATTCCCGTAAGCAGCGATAATCTTCATGAAATTTGAGAGCATGAGAACTACTTTGCTATGCCAAAATAATAGTAATGATGGGCACTGCTAATGACCCGGTTTATATCAAAGCTGGATAGTACAAAATTACATAAGCAAAAAGCCTAATAGTTCGTTTTTTTGACGAAGCAAGCAAATTAATTAGAATAATTTTGGGAAATACTAACTTCAGTACTTGTCAATTCGCTATTTTGTTTGTGTTGCGTTTAAACATTGAAAATATCAAATTTCAATAATGACCTTGATTTTCTCAAAAATGTCTATTTTCGAGTTATGACGCAATGCTAACAGTAAGGGATATGGGTATCAGCCGAAACCTATTTTCGTTGGAGCAAAATATAAAATTCACAAGAAATTTCTTTAATATAGAATAATGTGTCATTGCTTTTACAACATTGCCGATGCAGAAACTTCTTGAAATTATGTAATAATGTCCAGTTTTGCCATTCGGGGCACCATTTTAAGGGGGTTACTACATATCTTTAACCATATGGCAAAACCGCCATTACGTATGTCCATTTTTCTCAGAAACGTCGTGCCTGATCTCATTGAATTTTTTTACACACGTTATCTAGTATTGTCCCAACTAACTGAATGAATCGTTTTGTAAAATAAACTTCTGCTCTTTAAACAAAAAAATTCGAACATTTAAAAAAGTGAGCGAAGAAAATATCGATTTTGTGAAACTTAAAAGTATTCGAATACATGTTCTCGCATGTCAATTTTCGGTTCTTGAATTTCAATAGGTGTATTAATTTTATTTCAATGCGTCATCTAGTTAACTAAGTAGAGTGAATCGTTTTATTTCTTATTATTTTTATTTTTTTATAAATTTTGTATTATCAGGTTGTCGCTACTTCAAACATATTTGGAATTTAGAGGTCGTAAATTTTAAAATTTACAGGAGTTTGCTGTGCCTATATAATATATGAAATGTTCTTCAGAATATAATGACAGAAAAGATACTTTTTTTTTTAAATATTATTAAATGTAAAAAAATCACGCAAACAAAATAAATAAGTTACTACATAATAAGTTGTTAAAACATTTCTAATATAAAATAAAAAAGAACGCTATTAGTATAAGAATATTTACCATAAAGCTCTCGAGAACAATGTAGAATCGCGAACTTTGCCGTCGGTATTCGAGTACTCAAATATTCGAATGAATGTCTCGATTCTTAAAAAATCTCAATTCTATAGTAGGTATTCGATTCTGCCCATCACTACTTCTTTCCTCTAAAGTCAGAAAAGACAACACTAGGTATTTGTTAACTCTTTGCGTAATTTTATAAAATGAAACAACAAAAACAAGCAACCAACCAAATACCATTAGTTGAGGATGAGATTTGCTATACTCGCGTTTTTCTTTTGTCTTTGCTAGATTTTAGACGAAATTGCCACGAACGGTATAAGGATATATTCACTACCGGAATGCGATTCTGACGAAGATGAGGAGTATAAAGAGCAAGTGAAACAATTGCAGCAGGCGGTACCCTTCGCCGTTTGCGGCGCCAATACCCTAATGGAAGTTCGAGGGAGGAAAGTTAGAGGGCGCTTGTATCCCTGGGGCGTCGTGGAAGTCGAAAATCCGGAACATTGCGACTTCATCAAGTTGAGAACGATGCTGATTACGCACATGCAAGACCTGCAGGAGATCACGCAACAAGTTCACTACGAAAATTACCGTTCGGAGAGGCTGGCTAAAGGCGTGGCCGCCCCCAAGCGAAATACGTAATTTATAATAAACATGTTCTTATTATTACAAACGAAACACACTAATAATAATAATAATAATGTTTCAGGTTGATCGACGATAAAAATCCCACTGCCGTTAACGATAAAGATCGGATACTCTTAGAGAAGGAAGCCGAACTCAAGCGAATGCAAGAAATGTTGGCTGCGATGCAAGCGAAGATGCAGCAGCAACAGTGATGACAAGTTCCTCCTGATCTCCTCATTTTAAACCTCTTGCCCGCTTCTCTCCCTACATATATCCATTTATTTTAACCGCGCATCAGATTGCTCAAAACGTAATTCGAACGGGATTTGAGGTGCTCCCCATTTATTGTACTTAGGACAGAGCTTCTATCGAAAGTGAGAAACGACGTCGAATATCTTAAACGAATATCAGCAACTGTTTCTTTAGGCGAAAGTGATGTCAGAATCTAATTTTATAAGAAAAATATATTATATATATAGTTTCAAGAGTTGATGCTTTTTATAAAGGAAAAAGAATTTTTTATATACATATTATATTTTGTATTATAGTTGTATGTTTTTTTAAATGTCTCTTCAATTTTATTTTCAAACTGGAGCAAATTGTTGTTCCATTCGTACGTATTCCTTCAGACTATCTTATAGTTATTATAAAGATATATATTATGCAAATAAAGGCCAAATATATGTTTTATATTAAACATGTTTTATTTTTTTTTACTAAGATTCCAGTGCTTGGAAACATGTACTTGTGAGTACACAGTGCATTCGAATAATTCGACAGGATTTTGAATGTTCTGAAATTGTATTTTTATTATTGTGGAAGCCGTCTGATATGGAATTTCCAGACGCACATTAAATTATATTCTAGCACTCTGCATTCATCTGTTCAGGTCTCAGTCTGGTTGATCGAGAGCCAAAAATGAACTCAGATGGTTAGAGTTCATTTTTGGCTTGCCAAAGATTGCCTGTTTTCTTGCGCCTCAAGCCTCACATTCACACAGAATGTTGTAATCGTTCTCTGTCTTCTCATTGCAGTCTGTCGTTTGTGCCTCCAAGTGTTGATCCCAATTTTCAGTTTCTTATCCTTCCACTGTACAGAGTCCCGTTAGGAGACCTGTCACAATGCGAAAATGATTCCTACTCAGCTACAGCAGTTCTTCAGTCTTCTTTTTTTATGGACCCTTAATAAAAGTGTTACCATGAATGATTAACTACAATTTCTGCTGGAAATAATCTGAACGCGTGAAGATATATCCATAAATTTTGCAGAGCAGCAAGGTTTCCTATAGACGAGTATGTGCAGCGAGTTTCGACTTGTCCTATCCTCCGATAGGTGGAACTTATCGTTGCCATGAAGACCGAAGGGAGTGGGAGAAACCAGTCGCTCTTAGTGTGGTGTCACAGTATAGTATATAGGCAGTAGTGTCAAGAGCTGTCGGCACCTTTGAAGTTTGT
This sequence comes from Protaetia brevitarsis, assembly GCA_004143645.1. NCBI lineage: Eukaryota > Metazoa > Arthropoda > Insecta > Coleoptera > Scarabaeidae > Protaetia > Protaetia brevitarsis. Next base: position 11,219 of record RXPK01000091.1, on the reverse strand, counting down.
GAGTGTAAGTTTTTCTCGCGCAACCTGCCACGCTCATGAGAGTGGCATTCTTTACTTACGACTCGGGCCGAGCGCTGTCGATTAGTATGCATTTCTTCGATAAATCATGGCGGCATTTAAGTTACATTTAAATGAGAAAATATAAGAACAATTAAAAATAATAGTGCATAAATAAACCGGATGCAACTAGAATGTATTTAAAAAAAAACCAAGTAAAATTCAGAATCTACAATTATTTATACAATTAAAGAAAGGATAAAGAATCAGAAAGAAGTTGAAATCTAAATACCATTGAATTTTTTTTCTGTAACATATGCAACTATTTAAAGATAACCGAGAACAGATTATAAAAATATAGTAGCTACTAATTAATATACACTTAAAAAATAATTACTATTTTTTTTTAGGGTTACTTTTGAGTAGTTGAGGATAAATGTTGTTCTTTTAAATAACTTCCATTTCAATACTTTATATGTAAGGAGAATTGTTAGCTTGGTTAAATTTTTATTTTGCCTGGTTCGTGATAGAACTGATTGTCCATGGCTGTCAAGTAGACTTAATTTTAATATTGCAAGCATACACACTTGTTCCTACGTAATCTTCTACTGTGTTTCACATCGGACCAATGTTCTACGTATATCCCCTATTTCTTTAATGTGCAAGTATTTCAATAGAATCTAGAATCTCTGATGCTTGTGACATTCATAATAGTTTAAATTACATTACAGAGTTTGCATATAATTTACATTAGTCTTGCTCGTAAGAATTTATTGTAATTATTTTATGTAATTTACACATGTGTAATATGTATTGCAGATGTGCGCATTGTATTTTCTTGTAATTGGGTTTTACCTCTCGCAAAATAAATTATTATTATTAATAGTAAATTGTAAAAATACGCTATGTTGCACAAAAAAATATTTATTTACAAGTGTCAACGAATCAAACGCAGATGTACAGTAAAATCCGTGCTGCAATCAAACATAATGTTACAAAATGAGGTTATTGCAGCAATTTTACAGAATCCAGTCACTGTAAAGAGTCGGTGGGCACAATAGAATTTTTATTATTACAAATCAAATGCAGACGTAACAAAAAACCACGCTACAACAAAATCTTATGTTAAAAATGAGGTTATCGCAGTGCTTGTAGAGAATTCACTTACTATAAAAGAGTCAGGCACTGGAAACAGGAGAATTTTTAATGCCACCAGACACAGATGTAACAATAAGAAACGGTAAGCCTAAGAAACATTACAACAAAAAGTAATTGTTAAGATATTAAATTGTTTTACTCACTAATTTACTTACCCTAACAATTTACAATGAAGGTAAATCAGATATGGAACAGGTTACAGTTAGAGCTGTATCTCCGTACAACAAACAGCAATTGTAATTGCCTTAGTATCAATAAATATAATAAAAAATTAAATTATAGAAATATGTTAAACGCCAGCACAAATACAAATAACGCCATATTGCCGCAGCGATTTACGGCGCATTCCATTATTGCCTGCTTCGCGCAGCTTTCAAAAACAGATACAAATATTCCCTTTCTTGACACTACTGGATAAACACTATACTGTGGTGGTGTGAAGGTCCAGTATGTAGTTGTATTCGCTGCATAATGGCGGATCGATCGCGCAACTTAAGCGAGTTTGAGCGAGGAATGGTTGTGGGGATGCACATGGCGGGTGTATCCTTTTGTGAGATCGCTCGCCGTCTCGAGCGGTCGTTGTCGGCTGTGCAACGGGCATGGCGAGAATGGACTGAGGTAGGACGTACGCGTCTTCAGCCGCGAGAGGGACGACCCCGCGCGACCACAGCACGCGAAGACCGCGCCCTTGTGCTCAGCGCTGTAGCGTCGCGTACGCCTTCCTCAAGGCAACTTGGAGGCGTTTGGCCAGGAGGAAGGGAAGGCGTACTCACTACGCGAACTGTACGGGGGTGTTTGCTAGAGAGTGGACTGCGAGCGCGCAGTCAAAAAAAAAACGTATTGTCTGTAGAATTGGGAGAGTTGATGATTCGTACTGTGAATGTGGTGTGTAGGATACAGTGAGGCATGTTTTATTTGAATGCTTCTGAATGTAACTGCTAAAGAATTTGATAGAATACGGTATGATATCTAGATAGTTAATAGGGTGTGCAATATTCATTTATAAATGAATATTGCACATTTTGTATTCCCAGTGTTTATTCCAATTTTCTGCAAGTGCCCTTTCAGTGTACAGTATACCTGTTACGAAGATGATTCCTACAGAGCTGCAGTAGTTATTCAGTCTTCTTTTTTGATTCTCCCGCCAAACAGGTCTTTCCATGAATTTGTCTGGTTATATTATTCCAGGGTTCTTTGTGTTTCTCCCAGATCAAACGCCTTACCTGCTCTTGTGCTGTGTGTTTTAGAAAGTCCTAGAACGGCTTATGAGCCTACATATGAAGCTGATTCTAGCTAACTCATCAGCTTTTTATTGCGATCTCATAGGCTGTTCAGTTCTCGAATACGTTCCCAAACCAGTCTTGATTGTATTTTAGGGGCTAATTGGATTTATTCACGACTAAAAAGTTACTTCTCAGATCCTTTCCGGTGATGTATGCACCAGCCGCCACTGCTAATAACGTAAAATTTAAGTAAGAAATTACACTAAACAAGAAATTTAACCAAGTAAAAAATTTCTTCAATTCTCACATATAAGATCTGCATGGAAGTTTCTTTTGTGTTTTAAAGAAAACACCAACAGAAGATTTATCAGCGATGCAGTATATTATGTCAACAAAAAATCCAAAACTTTTGTTTGGTAACCAGAACTAGTTCTTTTGCGTTTCTTAATAAATCAAAGCAAGTAAATTCGATTATTATTTTATATATTGTGGTATAAATAATGGTTTTACTATTCCCCAGGATAAGTGGCTTATTGATATTTTAGAGGTAAAATATAAATATGACTATATTGTTATGCATTGTTCTTTAACGAATAAAAGTGATCATTACATTTTTATTGTCCAATTATCACAGCGCAGCTGCTTGATCATTTAGAGAATCGATTGGAGTAAAAAAAAAATGTGAAGGTATAATTATAGTATTTTCCGTGTTGTAATAAGTACATACCAATTATTTCCGTGTTGTTAGTGTCATAGGGTTGATGTAGCATTAGATCAGAATGCTAAGTAAGTATATTCTAAACATTTTGGGTTTCTAGAAAAAAAATATGGCTGTAATGTATAAGAGCTCTACTCTGATAAGCCATTAGCTTTGTTTGTTTGTCTGATCTAACAGATCCGAGGAATTTTACGCGTTTGTTTGCATTTTAGAGCATGATTTATGCGTGTTTGTTTGTTTAGAGCAAGCAAATTCAGATCACAAAGAGGTTGCTCTTCCTGCTCGCGGTCCGGGGTCTGAGCAATTACGAGCAATTTGTGCAACATAACCTACTCACACTAACACCGTGTTGTAAACTGTCGTTTGTAAATGTAATCTGATTTATAACTGCATCAAATATGCACGAAATAGATGATACAATGATACCGATGTGATTGATGTAAAGAGATACCAATGTGATTGATGTAAAGAACGATCATTATATTTTAAAAACTTCACTTGGTAGGTACATAAATACTAGTATATGATGCATTTTTATTGTAGTCTAGATTCATTAATTTGAAAAATTACTTTTACTTTTCCTATTCATAATAGCTGTGACAATCTGACAATAGTAAATAATAAAATTAAGATTATATTGCAATCGAGCGCGTTTGTTTGTAGCATCTTTAAGTCCAACTCTGAGACGCTCTCAAGTTACTCTGATGACGTCAGTAGGTACTGCTCCAAGCAGCACAAACAAACAAAGCTAATGAAAAGTGCCCCTAAAGCTATCGGGCTGAAATGAAAGCAAATTAGTACTATTGTCACACATACTGTAAATACCAAAAATTAGCTCAATCGATGCCACCCCATTCGAGATATTAACATAAAGGTGAAAACATTCAATATTTTTTTTCTCAGGAATTACTATAAGCTATCTCGTTCAAAAAAAAATATGTAAGTAAATACTAATTATGGGCATTCTATAATAAATCAACGACTAATTCCGTTTACTCAGTTCAAAGTTATCGTTATTTTCCCCTTTTGAGGGTTTTTTTTTAAATTTTTATTGTATTAGACTGTATATATTTAGGTTTACTATAGGGTATTCCAAGTATGTGGTTCATTAAAAGTTTATGATGTTCTATTATTTACTTATATTTGAGATTTTGGCACCATTATCTGTTCGATTGAAACTGCAAATGTAAAATACTTTAATCAAAATATCACTTCCGGTTGACCGGAAATGGATGTCAACATTGTCATTTTAAATAGAATGATATAATTTTTTATTCATTTTTGGATTCACGCTACGTCCTTTATGCGGCTAGGCATCGACGAAAGCAAGGTAGTCCTGCCTACTCGGCGCACGTGCTCCGTCGTCCGTCGCTTGCTCGCGATGTGTATAAAAAGAAACATCGCCTCGTTTACTCGTTTTGCTGCCTTATATTTCACGAATATATTAAGATCGAGTAATAGATTTTATCACGGTACAAATAATACGGTATGCTTGTTTTGAATCTCAAATTCGTCAAGTCCGGTCAGATGACGTAATTAAGGAGCGTATCGAAAACAATAAAATACATGTATGGTAAATAGCAAAATGTTAAAATCCAAATTATTCACAACTACCAATTAATGTAATTCAAACACAGCTTTGCTTTAAAAAAGCCCGTTTTAAGTTGAAATTTACTTTATTTATCTTCTCGCCATCTAGTACCGCTCGTGTTTATTTCTACAATTGTAGGGAATTTAGTGTGTGTTTACAAAGTGTTTTCGTGTTTTTTCTAGAAAATTGAATCGTGAAAACACCTTAACGTTTTTAAAATATGTTCCGTAACCCCGTCCGGATTTTTTAAACTTACCTTTCGCATTAACAAAACCCTCACGGTCGAAATCGCTTTTAATGTAATAATATTTATATATGTGGCGCCATTTATGCTCCTATCTGACGTAACTTCGTATGCGCGTAAGCATAACCGTATTATTTGTACCAAGTATTTTATTAGTTTGTAATCGAGGATTTGTTTAGGAGGGTTCACGTGCTCATATGCTCCTATACAGAAACCGCCACTGTAATGTCATGCACATTTAAGCTAGGTATTTTAAACTGTATTTATTTTTTAACTAAAGCTAAATACTTGATAATAAAATAAAAGGAATGCAAAAAAATTATACAGGGTGAACAAAAGCATACTTGTAATTTTTGCTATCCTTAAAGCCAAGTAACTTTCTTATTTTCAATGGAACACCCTGTATTTATTTCCCTGTTCAGATTACAATTTTAACGGTCTTTAAGATTGTATTAATGCTTCCTATACCTTTATAACTACTAGGACTGAAATATACAACATATAAATAATCATGAAACAAATCGATGATTTTTCTTTTTTTATTATTTTTTTATTTCTATGTTCTACCCCACAGAAAAAAAACTGAAAAAAAATGTAATAAATCTAAATGTATACAGTCTAATATAACAAAAAGCCAAGTTGGCACCTTCAACCAAACCATCCCTAAAAAGGGGAAAATAATGATAACTTTGAACTGAGTAAACGGAATTAGTCCTTGTTTTTTTTTTTTTATTGAATGCCCATAATCAAGGTTTACTTACATAATTTTTTGAACGTGATAGCTTAAGTAATTCCTGAGAAAAAAAAAAATTCAATTTGTCCACCCTTATGCTAATATCTTGAATTGGGTGGCATTGATTGAGGTAATTTTTGGTATTTACAGTATGCGTGACAGTAGCACTCATTTGCTTTAATTTCAACATGATAGCTTTAGGGGCACTTTTCAATGGCTTATCGGGGCAGAGCCTTTTCTAGTTTTGCAAACACCTTTGTTCTTGTAATTAGCTTGTAATAATGGAATCAACCGCTCGAATGTGTATGACTTTCTGACAAAAATTATCAATTTTAAATCACAGTTCATTGTTGGTTGTGTTTATTATTATTCTTTTAATAATATTAAGATGAACCAATATAAATACTAATGTATGTATGTTCAGCTCTGCAGGCCTCTTGTGCCCATGGCTTTGTTGCAAATTCTTCTTCATTCTGTTCTATTCCATACTAGTCTCTTCCAACCTCTGACCCCCACTTCCATCAGATCTCTTTCCACCGCTTTGAGCCATCCCGTTTTTGGTCTTCCCCTCGATCTTCTACCTGATATGCCTCCCTCCAGAACCTGACTTGTTGGTCTCGAGTCTGGTAGCCTGGCGACATGTCCCAACCATCTCATTCTTTGGGCCCTTATCATTTCAACAATTGAGGGTTGTCCATATATTTGCATGAGTTCTCTATTAGTTCTTCGTCTCCACTGGTTATTCTCTCTCACCCCTTCATATATTTTCCTCAATACGCTCCTCTCCCATACTGCCACTGCTTCCGCCTCCCTTTGGTTAATCTTCCATAGTTCACTACCATACATCACCACTGACCTGACAATTGTTCTGTAGATGTTTACTTTTACTTTCCTCGTTACCCACTTCGATCTAAACATTCTTCCTACCCCTGCTAAACATCTCATTCCTTTTGATATTCTTTCTTGTATTTCCATTCTTTCTTCTGCTTTATTTGTCATGGTCACTCCTAGATAGTTAAGTTGCCCAACTTCTTCACATTTGTATTGTGTCCTATCCTCTGCTGTAAATTCAAGCGATCCATTTTGTGGGCTTTGGGTTTCACCTAGCTTCATGTATTACGTCTTTTTTTCATTTATTTTCAATCCCTGCTCTTTTGCTCTTTGCTCTATTAATTTTACTTTTTTCTGGTTAAAATTACTAAATCATCCGCATATGCCAAAATTTGTACCTGTTGGTTGTATATGGTTCGACCTGTTTCTTTACTCCACTGTCTCTAATAATCTTATTTAGCGTTACGTTGAAGAGCAACGTTGATAGAGGGTATCCTTGTCTTAGTCCTCTTTTAACTCTCCGACTCTCCGATATATATGTCTATTCACCTGCACCTTGTAATTTGTCTCCTTTAGCGTCATTTTCACTAGCCTTACCAACTTTTCCTGAATGCCTAGCTCCTTCAGTGCTTCGTATACTTTAGATCTTCTTTTAGTGTTTTCCCACTTTTAAATAATTTAATAATTTCCCTCACTTCTTCTTTACTTGGTGGTTCCTCTTCGTTTACTTCTTCTTTTTTCTCCGTTTCCGTTACTTCTTACTACTACGTACTCTACCCATCTTTGCAATTCTTCTCGACTACCTCCCATTACTCTCCCTGCTTGTTTTTGACGAAGATGACATTCTGCTTGTATCCTTTCTTCAGATCTTTGACTCCTTGGTAAAATTCCCTTACTTGCTTCCTTGTATAATTGTTTTCTATCTTCTTCAATTGCGTGTTCATGTCCATCCCTCTTTTTTCTCCTGTATACTCTCTTTGCTTCTTTACTTCTCATTTGATACTCTATTCTATTTTCCACAGTATTTTCTTGCAACATTTTCATTCTCGCTTCTGCTTTTCTATTGTTACTTCTTCACATTCTTTATCGTACCATGCTTTCCTCTGTTGTGTAGTTTCTTGTGCCAATGTTTCAGCTCCTTCTTTCACAATTCTTTCAAATCTATTCCATCTCTCCTCTACGTTGTCGACGCTTTCGTCTGCCATTTCGATGTTTCTGTAGGTATTTTCTTGAAATTCCTTGATCTTATTATCCATTTTAAGCTTTCCCATGATATGGGAAATGGTTTCTGATATTTTATCTTGGCTCTGACAAGTATGTGATCACTATCTTCATCCGCCCCTCGATAACTTCTTGCGTCTCTTATACATCTTAGGTGCTTTGCTTCTATTACTATATGGTCTATTTGGTTTGTAGTTTTTCCATTGGGTGCAGTCCATATCCTTGTGTTGAAAATACGTTGTTGCTAAATACTAATACTTTCCATGATAAAAAAAGCCTATAATACGTTCTCTTTTAGTTTTTGTTCTTCTGTTCTTTTGTTTCAGCTAAATACTTTTTATTTCTTCTGGCTGGTAATAATAGCGACAGGAAATGAACTCTGTGAGTCAAATCATAAGTTAGCGAGCTTGTTGTATAAGCAACTTAATAATTCGAAGAAAAATTTAGCCTTTTCTCCTTTGGCTTTGTATAGCATGCTGCTAATAATACGCGAATCCGCGACAGGTGCAACACAGAACAACATACAAAGAGCGCTCAATCTACCTGATAAATCGCGTACCGCTTCTCTATACAGGAACATACAGACGGTTTTTAACGAGGTTCCAGACGCAAATATGCAATTTGCTACTAAATTGCACGTTTCATCAGAATATACGTTAAAAGAAAGATTTGCCCGTTACATCAGGGACTATTACCATTCTGAAACTGGCACCATATCTAAAGACAATAGGGCAGCTGCACATGATATAAACAACTGGATAAGAGGACGTACGATGAATAAAATCAAGGACTTCCTCACGCCAATCAATCTCGACAGCTCATCCGGCGTCTTGACGGTGAACGCTGCGTACTTTAATGTGCCCTGGGCATTTCCCTTTTCCGAGAATAAAATAGCCACTATGCCGTTTCACATATCCCCAACAAAAAGTGTCAAGCGCAAATTTATGACAACAACCAACATCTTCGATTATCATAAGAGTGACCGTTTGCAGTGTGCTTTTTTGAAAATTAATTTTAAGAATAGACGATTTGCTATCTTCTTCGCCTTACCATATTCTAGAACCGGAATTAAGGATTTGGAGGATAAACTGCAAACTTTAGAGGTAAATCATATGGATGGCATGATGGAGAGAACACAAGTTAAGGTGGCTATTCCGACATTTAGGATTAGGAACACGTTTGATCTAGGAAAACCCTTAAAAACGGTACGTATTGCTGTGTACTGATGGTACAAGCATAAATGCAAAGTGAAATTGAAAATGACAAAAAATGAAAATTTAAATTTAGTAGCTCAGCGGATAAAAATTTTAAGGGGCGCAAAAGAACTAATAACCTCAAGGTTATTTTCAGAATTGAACTAATCATGAAAATAAAATGTGGGCGTAAGTAATCAAAAATAAAAGAACTGAACTTTTGAATGACATTTACAATGATTGAATTTATTGTTTATAAAAAAAAGAAAAAAAAAACATTTAATTACAATGATGCAGAAAAAATAAAACCATGAATTTAAGATTCTGGCCGAAAACAAAAACTGCATTAATCTACAATTAAAAAGGACGATGCAAATCCTTTAACAAACAAAAGAGGTAAATTTATTCTAGAAGAAAATCCTATTTCACAAAAAATCCGCGTGGTTTCAAAATTTCAACACACTAAAATTAAATTGAACGTGGATAAAACAAATGTATAAATATAATTGAAATTTAATCACCAGCACAAAGCTTCTTATCACCTAAACCGAGGTGATTAACAAAAAAAAAACTAATTTGAAAACTAAGAAACGGAAAAATTTAAACTCTTTAAACTTAAAAAAACAATTTCTTCTAAAACAAATTACAATAACTGATCTTATATCCAATATGTGCACAATTAAACACAACAGCAATTATTAATTAAAAGAGTTCCTTGAAAGATGATAAAATTATCAAAATAACGAACTACATATTAAATGAAAATGAAATTACCAAAATGGCATCAAAGAAAATAAACACATTATACTTACGCCGGCATCGTTTAAGAACTACCTTGAAAGGCCCAAACATCGCTACAAATATAATATAGATGCGTGGCTAAGCAGCGCATTAAAATGCAAAATCATCTCTTGAATATTATAAAAATATACAATACTGAAGAAGGCAATATGTACAATAGAATAAATTTAATATACACAACTGAACAATAACATTAAATTTCAAACAAAACCAAAACTTTTTCAAAAAAAATATTAAAACTGTTGGAACTCTATCATGCATTGATAAAATGAATGGAATGAATAAATAAAATTTGAATTTCCGGAAACCCAAGTGCCAGACCACAGCAGTATGCATCGATCGAGATATTATCTTGTGGGTTTATAGCGCATAGTAAATAGAGGACATTTCAATTGAAACCAGCCACCTCATACTCTAAATAGTTAACATTCCTCAATTTGACAAAGCCAATCTAAAAATTTGAAGGAATTGCAGTTTATTGCAGTAAAAAGTTGCTTGGGCATTATCAGCTAATCCTTTTTATTGTACAAGACCATTTGTAAGGCAATAAACTTTTCTCACTTTGCCCCGCATGGTGGGGTATGAAACTTAAAACATAATTAAAATATTCTAATACGTAAATAATATGTACTGTTCATTGTCTGCACTATTGTATACAGGGTGATTCTCAATATATGCGACAAACTTTAAGAGCTGATTCCTGAAGTTATTTTGATCATAAAATTCATATGGATATGTCCAAACGGTTTAGTTTTGAAGTATTGAATGTTTAATAATAAATTATGAACTATGACTAACCGATGTAATATCACAGTTGGTTCTTCAAAATTATGTGTGAGAGGGATTGTTTATTGTCATTTCAATATTGTCAATATTGTCAGACATTCATTCATTTATTGTCAGTTCTGTTTTCTAAAATGAATTACACGAATGCTGAGATGTTGTATAGCATTTCGTTTACGTTTTGCCAATGAATTCGGTTTGCTAGCGTCTTTATGAAGAACGATATCCGAACCGTATCATCCCGCACCATTCAATTTGCCCGTCTTCACCAACGTCTTAGTAACGGGAAATTAAAAAAACGAACGACTGATAACACACCCACCTTACAGTGAGAACTCCACAAGTTGAAGAAATGGTCTAAATGAAATTGAAGAACATCCTACAACAAGCACCAGAAATTGCCTTTCTTTAAACTTAGTAAGCCACGTTTGGAGAATATGAAAGATCAACTGTTGTCCAATCACATTCAACGGGTTTCAGGCACTTGCCGGCAGATTTTCCGCAAGATGGCTTTTGCAATGGATGGCAACCACAAAATCGCACAGATCCTGCTTCTAAATTTTCCAATCCTATCCTTTCAGAAAGTTTAGGATATCAGAAGGCCCTAGGTTGGGTAAGTTCCTCTTCGATTTCACGTGCTCCCAGGTGCACAGTGCAGCAATTTGAGAGGGGATGAATGCCACCTGTTCCCCAATCTGCTCCAGTCGTTTTGTCCTCCTTTAGTTC